>JABUQX010120421.1:0-52500 GCA_015478945.1 Trachelipus rathkii | reverse complement strand
CTTCTAAATTGTCCTCCTCCAACTCATCTTCTTCCTCTTCCACATCTTCTAATGGGTATTCGATAACAGCTTCTTCATCTAGTTGAAATAATATTGCTTCTTCTTCTAAGGGTCTTGACATTTTGGAACTGGAACTCAATCTAATATATTATATATATATATATATATATATATATATATATATATATATATAATATATATATATATATATATATATATATATATATTTTATATATATATATATATATAATATATATATATATATATATATATATATATATATATATATATATATATATATATATATATATATATATATATATATATATATATATATATATAATATATATATAATATATATATATATATATATATATATATATATATATATATATATATATATATATATATAGGTAAAAGTAAGTTAACGTGGACAACGGAACGGGACGTTGGATTTCAAAAATTCTTTCACAGGGATACTCTATGGGACAAAAAAAGATGTTCTAGGGGTGAAATGGAATTTTTTATATTTTATAATTTTTTATAATTTTTGTTTTTTTTTATACTCAGGTTAGGGACGTCGGATTCAAAAAAATTTCACAGAAAGACGTAACCTAACCTTACCTAACCTACCTACCTAACCTAACCTAGCCTAACCTAACGTAACCTATCCTAACTTGAACCTAACGTAGAATCTACCTGTGAAATTTTTTTTCAATCCGACGTCCCAATACTGAGATAAAAAAAATTCCATTTCACCCCTAGAACATCTTATTTTGTCCCATAGAGTCCCCCTGTGGAAGAATTTTTAATTCCCAACGTCTATCCGTGTCCGCGGGAACTGACTTTTGCATATAATATAATATATATATATATAATATATATATATATATATATATATATTATATAGATATATATATATATTTATATATATTATATATATATATATATATATATATATATATATATATATATATATATATATATATATATATATATATATATATATATATATAATATATATATATATATATATATATATATATATATATATATATATTATATATATATATGGTGAAATTGCAGAATAGAAACGAGTTTATATCTCGGGAACTACAATACTTCAAAAAAAAAAAATAAATACATATATGGAATCAGCATGTAAAAAAAATTTATCTCGAAAACTACGACATTTACAAAAAAAAAAACAAATTACATATTTGGAATCAGCGTAAGGGGGCTCGAGTTCCCTACGCTGATTCCAAATACGCAATTTGTTTTTCTGTAAATGTCGTAGTTTCCGAGATATAATTTTTATTTACATTTTTTTACACGCTGATTCCATATATGTATTTGGTTTTCTTGTAAATATTGTAGTTCTCGAGATATAAACTAAGTGTTATTCTGCAATTCACCAAATATATATAATATATATATAATATATGTACAAAATATTATATTATTATATTATATATATAATATTATATTATATATAATATATATATATATATATATAATATATATATATATATATATATATTATTAGTGTGAACTAAAGAAAGTACCGCCTGATATCTCGAAAAACTAAGATAGTAGCAAGAAAATTGAAAAATATATGGATTCAGCGTATGAAATTTGTATGGAAAAAATGAAAAAATAATTTTTATTTTTTTTAATTTATTTTATATCTCCAAAACTACGATAGGTAAGAAGAAAACTAAAAACATATATGGATTCAGCGTAAAATATTTTTTAGGGGGGCTCGAGCCGACGGGGGACCAAGAGGGGGGACGTTTTCATTACCCCGTAGGTGAGAGGCGGAGGAAACCCCCGCGACACCCAAATACCAAAGAGCGGGGTTCCGGAGAGACCCTCCCCGGAGGGGGAAAATAGTCATATATATAATATATATATATATAGATATAATATATATATATATATATATATATATATAATATAAATTATTTATACTAATATATATTATATATATAGTATATATATATATAATAATATATATATATATACCGTATATAATATGATTATAATATATATATATATATATATATATATATATAATATATAATATATATATAATATATATATATATTATAATATATATATATATATATAATATATATATATATATATATATATTATACGTTATATCTACACTCTCTCTTGTCATACACAGACCAATAACAAAACACATGCACACATATAATAGTAATAAAATTTATAATAATAATAATAATAATAATAATAATAATAATAATAATATAATAATAATTAATAATAATAATAAGTAATAATAATAATAATAATATTAAATTCGAATTCAGAATGAGAATATGTTTATTCAAATAAGAAAAATTACATTTGGAGGAGCGACAATATTTCACAATTTAGTTATACCAATTTAATTATAATTTAACAAAAATTTAATTTTCCCTAGTATCTGAAATGGGTCTACTAATTGCAACACAATGCTGGTGTCCTTTGAGACCCGAATATGGTTAATAAAAATAGTTTAAAATGGTTATAATAAAACAATAATTAATAATAATAATTAATAATTTAAAATAATAATAATAATAAATTAATAATAATAATAAAAATAATATTAATAATATAATAATAATATATAATAATTATATATAACAATCATTATATTAGAAATAAATTAAGTAGTACTAATATATATAATAATAATCATAATAATAATAAATAATAATAATAATTAATAATAATAATAATAAGTAATAATAAGAATTAATAATAAAAATAATAATTAATAATAATATAATAATAATATCATAATAATAATAATAATAATAATAATAATAATAATAATAATAATAATAATAATAATAATAATAATATAATAATAATAATAAAAAATAATAATAATAATAATAATAATAATAATAATAAAATAATAATAATAATAATAAATAATAATAATAATAATAATAATAATAATAATAATAATAACAACAATAACAACAACGATAAGTATAATAATAATAATAATTATAAACATAATAATTGTAATAATAAAAACAATTACGACAAATACAACAATATTAATCACAATCACAATTATAATCATAATTACAACTAAATTTATAATAATTTCAATATAATTATAATAGCTAAATATTTAATAGCCACTAAAAACAATAAGTTAGGAATAATTAATAATAAGTATAATAATAATAATAATAATAATAATAATAATAATAATAATAATAATAATAATAATAATAATAATAATAATAATAATAATAATAATAATAATAATAATAATAATAATAATAATAATACAATAATAATAATATATATATAATAATATAATAATATATATTATATTATATAATATATATTATATATATATAATAATAATAATAATAATTTCTAACCTCGAATTCGAATGAGAAGAGAAGACTCCCCCCAAATCCCTCTTATCAAAGAATTTATACATCTTTATATATATATATATAATATAGTATTATATATATATATATATATATATATATATACATACATTTGTCTTATATATTAGCTA
Source organism: Trachelipus rathkii (assembly GCA_015478945.1). NCBI lineage: Eukaryota > Metazoa > Arthropoda > Malacostraca > Isopoda > Trachelipodidae > Trachelipus > Trachelipus rathkii. The sequence continues at coordinate 48,935 of JABUQX010120421.1, read as the reverse complement.
GGACATATATATAATGTATATGTCTTTAATATATATATATATATATATATATATATATATATATATATAGGCCAGCATCCCGAAAAGTTCAGGCATGTAACTAGAAAACTATAACATATACACGAAAATAAATATCATTTTATTAATCAGGAGACATTTTTACCGCAGAAATTAAAAAAAAAATAATTTATTCTAATATTTATTAATAACTCCATATTAATATTAGTAAAAAGTGCAGGCTCTGATTGACTTGAAAGACCTTGAAAGCTCCAGTCTCGAGAGAAAAGTTGCCAAATGTCGCTTTATAATATAATTTGAGAAAATATTATTTTTTTCTTTTTATATCCTTATTAGGGGGTTCGAGCCGACGGAGGGACAGAGGGGGGGACGAAGTCCCCCCCGTCGTCCCCCGGTAGGCCGAGAAACCCCGACTCTATCTTTCGTTCTTGTTTACCCGTGGGTATTTGTCCGTTTTTAAAAAAAAAAAAATTCAACATTTGGCAACTTTCCGTCATCAGTCGTAGTGAGCGGCATCATCGAATTGTCAAAAAACTGTAATATTTTCAAGATTTTTAACAATTTTAATTTTTTAAAAAGCGTTATTTTTTAAATTTTTTTTTAATTTCTGCGGTAAAAATGTCAATTGATCTATTGATCTATTGATTCAAGTCATATTTTTACTAAAATTGTTATGTTTTACATACCCTAAAGCAGTAAATCAGTAAATCAGTAAATCAGTAAATCAGTAAAAAAATTAAATATAAAAAAATAAAAAACAAAATTAAACAAAGAATAAATGTAAAATAAAACTTATAAGAAAAAATAAAATTAGAAAAAAATAAAAAACAAAATTAAACAAAGAATAAATGTGAAATGAAACTTGTAAAATAATCATAGTAAACAATATATGTATGTTTCAATTTAAGAAAAAAATTATATTATTAACGTTCATAAAAAGAAAATGAGATTTGAAAATAGAAATGTCAGTCTTCAACATTTAGAAAAAAAGGATTATCTTTGCAAGATGCAATGCAATTGACGATATGTACATGTTAGAACAGAATCATTTATGTAAACAGTAATGATATTATATTATTAAACGAATGTTTACTAAGTCGGCACCGCACCGGCTCCAGCACCGGTGCCATTGCCAACTCTAAATCCTCCTACTCAGACTCCTACTCCTTCCTCATACTTCTTCCTTCCTCCTTCCTCATTCTTTCTTCTTCTTTCCTCCTCCTTCCTCTGTTTTGCATTCCATGCAATTCTTCTTCTTCTATTTTCAAGTGGGGAACCCCCCTCTGGGGGGTCCCTGGACTCTGGATCCGAATCCGACTCCGACTCCGACTCCGACTCCGACTCCGAATCCAAATCCTTTCTCCAAGTTTCAATCTTCTACGATCATTTTAATTTTTTAGGGGGCTACGTCCCCCTACGAGGGGACGCAGAGGATCGTAATCTCGTCTTCAACGAGATTACGTCATCATATAGCTCACATCCAAATTTTAGCCCGATCGTTAAAGCCTAACATGGTTTTCAGGACGAATTTGACCTTGGCGCTAAGGGGGCAGCACCCCCTTAGGGTGACCTACGGGTGATCACCCAAAACTGCGTAGGATCATTTAACCATACATAGAACATATTCCAAGTTTGAAGCTAATACCTCTATTCCTTCCTAGCGAAAAGGGTGGCCGCGCAACCTGTACACTTACTACAACGATTAATCGAATGTTAATTATAGTAATTATTTTCTTTCGTATTATATTTTTTAATGTAAAAAACCAACCCAGAGCAAGTAGAAAGACGATTTAAACATTGATATAGGGGTATTCTATCACGATAAATCGATGGAAACCATCAAAAATGATCTACCGATCATTTAAACCTTCAGGAACCAAAAATCCCCCTCTTGGGGGCTCCGCCCCCCTTTTGGGGGACTAAACCTCTGAAAACGGTCTTTCAAACCTTAAATTCGGTCTCACCGACCTTAAAAACCCTAGCTTTGACGTCAACCTTGAAAAACAAATGTTGCAAAATGTGCTTGCAACATTGCCTTGCTAAACATTTTGGCCGTAGGTTTACGTACCCTATACTACTCATATATAATATATATTATATATATATATATATATATATATATATTATTATATATATTATATATATTATAAATATATATATATATATATAAATATATATTATATATATAATAATATATATATATATATATATTATAGGTAAAAGTACTTAACGGCCCACACGGAACGGGAGCTCGGATCAAAAAAAATTTTCACAGGTAGCCTCTATGATACATAAATAGACGTTTTAGGGTCGAAATGAAAAAAAAAATCATATCTCAAAAACTACAATAGCTACAGCGAAAAGGAATACATTTTTGGAATACTGGTAAAATTTTAGTAAAGAAAATGTAAAAAAAAAAAAAAAAAATTATTGTTAATAATTTAGTAATATGAGGAGAAAGCCTATTTAAGACCTTTTATACGTTACTCGTTAAAATAAATAGACATTCTAGTTTTGTTTTGTTTTGTTTTTAAATTAAAGAATACCCCAGGTATACCGCACCGATGGCAGGAGTCGGGGTCTCTCGGCCTTCCGGGGAACTACGGGGTAGGACTATTTCCCCCCCTCCGGGGAGGGTCTCCGGAACCCCCGCTCTTTGGTATTTGGGTGTCGCGGGGGTTCCTCCGCCCCTCCCCTACGGGGTATGGAAAACGTCCCCCCCTGTGTTCCCCGTCGGCTCGAGCCCCCTACATTGCGCGTTGTAAAAAACCCTTTACAAAAAATATATATATAATTTCGCCCAAAAAAAAAGTAAAAAAAAAAAAAAAAAAAAAAAATCATTTCAACTCTTTATAGATTCTAAATGTAAAAATTTTTTTTGATCCGAAGCTCCCGTTCCGTGTGGGCGTTAATTAACTGTTCCATATATATATTATATATATATTTATATAATATGATAGTATATATATATATATATATTATAATATTATATATATATAATTATATATAATATATATATATATATATATATATAGATATATATAATAATAGTATATATATATATAGCTCCTAACAACTAAATTATTATCTATGCATCAGATCGAGACGATTCACAGAATAATAGACTGAACGCCGACACGATCATCAGTCAGCTCACAGCAGCAGCAGCTCACGCGCACGCAGCTCTACGTCGCGCGATAGCTGAGATAAAATACTTTTGTCCTGATTAAAATTTGGTTTGTTCAAAGAGCGGCGTTTGAAAACGTTTACGACATCACATGCTTCACGAACCTAACATACTGTAATAAAGTTATATAAATATAGAGAAAAAAATTCACTACTTGAGGAGAAGGCTTATAAAAAACAACCCCATAACTATCAAAGTTTATTCGTATCCCCTCGATTATACAATTTTGCCGAGTTCGGTTCCTTCCCATTTTTCGAGCCGAAAAATAAAGTCGCGCTGCACTACCGTACCGCTGACATTAGAGACTCGAGGAGATTACGTACGTAAATATTGAACGATTTTTTCTTTATATTTTTTTTAATTAAAGGTATTAGTTTTCAAAATAAAAACTATATCGTTAATATATATATTAATAATTCACCGGTTACTAATTATGCTCTGTGAATACTATTAGGATAATCATTATTTAATTTTATTTTCGTTAATTATCGTCTTATTGCTGCTATCAACATATCGTTCGATAGTGAGCTAAACTTTGGTCCTGAATTTAACGAGCGAGCAGATGTCTTCGTGTGTTACATCTGTACGCTGAGCGCTGCAGGCATGACACGGCTTGGGTGGTTAGTGTGGTTATCGTGTATGTAGATCATTAAGCCTCTGAATCAGAGAGGATGCAATTATATCGATATTATCGAGCGCCCCAATTTCTCGTGTCATGTCATTTTTTACGCATATCTGAGGGATAGGACGCTTTTCCGTAGTACCGCGGGATGCTGACAGTAAAGGTCCAATTCGCAATACGTATTGTTTTTTATCTACCTCACATACAAAATCTCGATCGAGCGACACGGCCGTCCGCCAATGAAGGGCGTATGGAAGCGCGTGGCCGGAATGACGGGGCGATATGTTAAAAGGGGATGTAATGTGACACTCAAGCCCGGGAAGAGCGGGGAAAGTCGGTGTGGATTGTGTGGTATGAGAGTTAGCTTTGCAGTATAAGAAAGTAAGAAAGTAAAAAGACAAGGACACGCTCGCAATAAACCACGACGTAAGCACTGTTGGCAAAGCGTTTAAGATGCGAGGATATGTGCGCACATCCATTCATGTGCAAAAAGCGAGGTAAGAGAGCGTAAGCGCGCCAATGCAACGCTCTGCCGCTGCGCAGGGGAGAACGCGTAGACAAAAATAGCCAATCGTTAAATAACAAGAAAGAGAAAAGGAGAGAAAAAGAAAAGGTCCGAAAAAGGAGGATAAAATCCGTTACCAAGATGACACTAGAAGTGTATTCGGTGTGCGGGGAGGTGAGTTAGAGTGGGAGAGGGCATGCGCCGATATGCCGAAGTGAAAACATGCAAATGATACCACAGAAGGCGCTAGGACTTAGAGTGGCGACAAGGGATGCTCGCCGCCCGGAGCGTACCGGCCCTAGGAGAAAAAACGAACGATACCTAAAACTCCGGGCTGGTGTGAGGAGGGTGAAATCCAATACCCACTCCGAAAACCAAGGCAGTCTATCGAAGCGCGGGGGATCGGCAAAGGAGATTATGTTGTGCGGCTTTGGACGTATTTTATAGAGAGAATGGTAAGTTAAAAGAGTGTTACACAAAATCGTGGCGGTATATTGTGACATGCGGGCTGAGAGTTCCGTGCTGGCTCCGGAAAGGTAGCAAAGCGCGCCGGCCACGCGGAGACCACCGCCAGCTCGTAGCGCCACCGAGAAACGGGGGAGGCCGGCCGACCCGACCCAAGACGCGTGCCGAGACTCGAGATGGGAGTGGTACGGTTGTCAGACTGTAGGAGATGGCTCGGTCAAGAACACCAGATCAGATGATCTTCCGTCGCGTGAAAATTCTTGCGTAGAGAACAACTCAGGATACAAAAAACCTCCAAAAACGCGTTAATTGAGCCTTCCCTTCATTGCATTCTCTCATATCTTCTATGGAAGTCGACAATCTCCGTTGCTGGACAACCATTAACTTATAATATCAACTGCTGTAGGCGATATAATTTATATGGAAGAGCAAATTTTCAATTCCCTATTATATTCAGTTGCATATGGACAACTGGATTTTTTCGAGAGATTTGCTCACCAAGGAAAATGGTGTCCACACCAAGCATTTGGGGATGAAAAAAGACTGTCGAATTGTGAGCCACAGATAATGCATGCTCACGATTTCTTCCATTCTTCTGTAATTTATATTAATGATATATATAGGTGGTATATATATATATATATATATTATATAATATATATATATATATATATAATATTATATATATAATATATATATTAATAATATATATATATTATATAGTAATATATATATATATAATAATAATATAATATATTATAGTATATATATATATATATATTATATAATATATAATATAATATATTATTATACATATTATATATATATAATATATATAATATTATATATAATTATAGTAATACTATATATATATATATATATATATAATATATATATATATATATATATATATTTTATTTCAATAACGCAGGTTCGGAATCCATCGAAGAAAATGAAAAAAATTCTCCGAAACTTATTTCTTATTCTTCTAAAAAATCCTTCAATGTTTTACGAACGCCCTCTTCGAAAAGGTGCGGGAACGTTCGAGCGTAATTTATCAAAAAATTCGACGTCGCGTTTTCGATATCGACCTTCGAAGGAGTTCTGAAATCCAGAATGGCGTTTTCTTCGTCGTCGTAGGCAAATTCGTGTTCTACTCGCGTTACGTCATCGTCGTCGATACCGAGCTGGTTCGAAGGGGGTTTAGGTAGTCTAGCGCGTGAAGAGGGAAAGGATTCGCGATTTTTGATAAAATTTCTCACCGACTCTCGAAACGGATCTCGGCCAAAACTGCTACTACTACTACCGCTACCACTTGCTATTTTTTCACCTATAGTCTTAGGAGAAGGAAATACCCTAATCGTCTCCCTTTTCGACTCCTCGACGCTAGACCCGCCCTGATATTTTTCCGGAGGGGGTTGTTTCAAAACCGAACTCGCTTTATCGTTCGATTTATTTTTCCTACCTAATAAGGGAAACGGAAGAAAAGAAGGGGGAGGGGAAGGAGGTGGCGGAAAATCGACAGAAACTGATTTTCTTCGCGTTCCTTCGCCCGAAGGAATTTTCCGTTCGGAAATATTTTCGGCGATGAACCTTCTTCCGCCTCTACTACTACCCCAGCAAACGTCTTCGCTATCGGCGAATTTACCTATTTTACCTTTTTCGAAATTTTTATTTTTAAACCTCTTTTCGGTAGATGGATTCGCCTCGCCGTTAAAACTCGATGAAGCGGCGGCGGTAGCGCGTTTGCCATAGGCGGCGTCCGCTTTATCGATATATTCCGCGTCGCTTTCCTCGGTGGAGAATATCGAAGAGTCGTCATCGCCTAAGATTTTAAAAGATTCTTCGTCGTTTGGTTCATGCGAGTACGCCATGCGATTTTCTTTCGTTATACGAAAAAGATAATAAATAATAAAAAATAATAAAAAGATTTAGCAACGAATATTTATTACTATAAGGGACTAGAGTGATGAAAAATATAAATACCCTTTTCAATTTTCGAAACGTATTCACGGACGACGCGAATTTCAATACAGAATTATTAAAATTCGAGCGGACGGTATCGTTCGACGACCGAGATTTTGCTGCCGGTAGAAAAAGAAGCGTATTGCGGCAAATGGAAAAAATTCTGCTGGAAATAACGCGGCATAACGCGGATATCGAAAGGTGCGCTATCAAAATTCAAGATAGCGTTAAAAAAATCGAAATGAACAACGATGAAATTCGCGGGGCGCTTCGAAATTCGAATATAAACTGGCGATCCTATTTCGGGTCGAGGCGTTTCAATGGACCTACAACCACGATAACCACCACCACCACCACCGCAGCCGCTGCCGCCGCGCCTCACGGCGACGATGACGACGACGAAGACCATCGCTCGCTCGTAATTCACGGACCCAAAGGTCTGCTATCGACGATTGTTGATAGCAGCAAAGACGATGTAACGAAATAAAATTAAAAGATTATCCGTAATAGTAAACGAGACTAAATCGACGCGGGATTATATATTTAACGAATGTTTTATTGAAAACTAAAAGCCTTTAATAAAAAAAATATCTAGAGTGAAAAAATCGTTCAAATTTCGTACGTAATCTCCTCGGAGCTCTTATTGCCGCGGCGGTAGGTGCAGCGCGAATTTTTTTTCGGCCTCGAAAAATCGGGAAGGAGAACGCGACTCGGCAAAAATTTGTAATCGAGGGGATCGAATAAAACTTTGAGTTTGGGGTTGTTTTTAAAAGCCTTCCTCCTCAAGTAGTGATTTTTTTCTATTATTTTCGCCTCGTGTATCAGTTGGTCGAGGTTCGTGAAGCATGTGATGTCGTAAACGTTTTCAAACGCCGCTCTTTGCAAACCCAATTTCAGCAAAAGATATTTATCTCGCATCGCGCGACGGGACTGCTGCTGCTGCTGCTGCTGCTGCTGACTCGAGGTCGTCGTCGCCGTCGTCTTTTTCTGATCGTCGTCGTGCAAGAAATAATTGTTGTAGGAGCCGATGCAATCGAGGTAGTTGCGAATGTGGGAGCAGATACTGTTGATCGTCGTTAAATTACAAAATTTCTTGGCTCGATCTTTGATGCGGGGATCGATGAAGCACAAAACAGCTAGAGCCAAATTTTTGGGAGTCTTTTGATCTAAAATGTTGTTCTTCTTAACTACGTTGTACAGCCCGATGGCTCTGTGCGTTTGTCGCGGATCGAAGCCCACCTCGCTCGTGAACTTATGAATCAAGAATTTGGCGTTGTTGACGTTGTTCAGTTTCGACAGTAGCACTCGATCGCCCAAACTAATGACGAAATGACAAAATTTCGTATCGAAATTCATGTCCGTGATGTTAATGGCGTCGAATTCGTTTAATTTGAGAATCGCCGCTTGAATGCACCAGTCCAATTGTACGTTGGGAATTCGAATTCGTTTGAACGTGCTCTGGTTTCTGCATATCTTGAGTTGAAAAATCGTGAGAGCGGTTATCGTTAAATTTTTTTGACGGATTTTGTCGTCGATTTTTCGACACCCCTTGATTATGACGAGGCATTTCTTTATAAGAGCCTCGGTAAATTTTAAGCTGTTGCTTCGCTTCACGAGCATGTATTTCTCCCGGCGAAGTTCGATCGCGCGGAACGTGTTTAAAATCCTCATAATCTCTCCCTCGTAGCCGGCGAATAGAGGGCGTTCGTGGCTAAATTTGTCTCTTATAATTTTACTGACGAGGCGATTATCGTCGTCTAATTTGAGTTTTTCGGATATCTGTTTTCTTGTCCTTTCTTCGCCCAAACTTTCGTAATTTATACAGTACGAAAAAGGAAACTCTTTCACCGTGGGAGGAATGGACGAACCGACGTAACAAATATCTTTAATTTTTAAGTCATCTAAATACTTTTCGGGATCATAGATTTGATTTGTCAACACGTTTTTATTTTTCGAATTAAGAATGATCTCTTCCTTCTCGTTCAGTACCCAACAATTGGTTAAATCGATGAATCTTTTCGGATCTTCCATTTTTCTTTTTCCGGGGCGGGAAGAGGCGGAGGCGGCGAACGGTTCATTTTCTCTTTTCCTATTCTTTTCCAAATTTAAAACTTTTTTTTTGTTTTTTATGTTCAAAAAATCCATTTTACTAGTCTCTTTGACAACGATTTCCAAGTCTTTTTTAACGTTTGTTTTTCCTCCATCCGCGTCAATATCTACACCGTATTCCTGCAGATATATCGACATTTTCGGTGACGCTTTACAATTATCCTCTTCTGGGCCGTCTTCGTCGTCATTATCACGACCAAATATACTAGCATACGAGTGGGAAGAGGAAGAGGAGAGTTGCGACGGCGACGGCGACGAGGGGCGCTCGGAAAAGTCTGAGGAACCGCTATCCGACATATATAAAGTAGTCGACGACGAAGATAATGATCTGTTCATAATGATTTCCGTGGAATAATTTTGTCTTTGAACACGATTATAATTAAATTTGAAAAGCTAGGGCGGGGGTGGCGATGACGGCGTCGATAAAATAACGGACATTCCTTCTCACGGTTTGTTTTTAATAATTTAAAGATAATTTTTAATAATGGTTTATTTTTAATAATATTTGTTTGTTATCGAATAATAAAAAAGTATATGCGAAATATTATTTTATTTTTTATATAATTCATTATTCGATTTATCCTCATCTTCTTCTTTTATCGTTTACTATTAATTTTAAACACCCCGAAACGCGAGCCGATCCGCTGTCCGTTTGTACGGATGACTTTACGACCGAATAACGGATATTAAAGCGACTCGCCAACGGAGCGATCGCGTCCTGCGTGCGAAGTGAGCCGAACCGCCGAAATTTCATGCCTGCCCGTCCGCCAATATAAATACACGCGGGCTTGCCGCGCGATCGAAGGACGAGCTCGAACCGTTGGTTAAAGAGGGGCGTAGCGACGCTGCTTCTTTAGAAATATTTTTTGGAGATAAAAATTTTTTTTCTCTCCGATCAAGGACACTTTCACCGTTTTTATAATTCTTTTAAACGATTTTCCTTCTCGATTTTCTTAATCGCGTTCCCCTCCTTCTCCTACACATTAGCGTTCGCGACTTTGTTTTTTTTTAAAATGTATTCCTTCATCGCAACGTACATTAGTGGTATGAACGATCGCGTTTTTACACCTAAATATAGTATGATAGACAGCACGATTATCAGGATTATGCAATCAAACACGTTTCTCGTCGTCGGTCCCAAAATATCCCTCCCCATTATGCTACTAACGATACGTTTCAAATCTTCCTCTAAATCCTTTTGATCTATTATCTCTAAAGATGAGGGGGGGTGATCGCCTTTTTCTTTTTCCCCGATGATGATCCTAGAGTTATTACCGTCAAACCCGTCATCGTTGTAGGCCTCGTCGTTGACGGGATGATCTCCGTCGGCGTTTTCGGTCTTATTATATTCTGAAAGGATCTTCTCCGTTTGGTCAAAAGCCGCGAGATCCGGGCGTAAGTTTTTCGATAATAGAGGCGAGAAACTATTCGCGAAAAAGAACAAAAAAATTATATATCTAGTTTTATTCGTAAACATTTTTCTAATAGTAAATATTATTTAACGCCGTTTTATAAAAAATATACCAGTGTGTTTAATAATTTATAATAGATATCGTCGATATGTTTATTAAATGAAGCGATTACATATATTTATATATATTTCTATATTTAGCGTGGCGATCGGAAATAAATAAATAAAAAATATTATTTCTATTTATTTATGAAGGGCTTTCATCGCTTAAAAATGCTAATATCATATTAATACTTATTGCTTCATTCACCTATCTTCGACCCCAAAGGGATAAAAAACGAAACCGACCCCAAAATGACGGGGCCACAAAAATTGGGAGGCTCTCACTATAGAAACTTGTGGAGGTGGATCGAAGTGTGTAAAGGATTTCAGAAAAACGAGATTAAAATTCAGGGAAGCCTCTTCAAATCGCTCAAATCGGAATTTCTCAGTACGAAGAGAAGCCGCGTATACGATTTAGGTACCGAAAGGGATTTCCCTCTCAATATAGTTTTATCCGATTACGAGAATAAATTGCCGCCGCAAATAAAAGATGATGCCGAGAATCTACACCTGGCGCTAGATGTTTTTAAGAAAATTAATGCGGATAAAATTGAAGCTCTTCGGCGACATTACTGGGACCACTACGAAAAGTATTCCGAGAGCGCGAAAATCGAGAAAAGGAAAAAGCTTCTAAAAAAACTCTTTCACAGAAAGTTTTCGATGGAGAGAAATAAAACTAGTTCGACGCTCGAAGACGAATTCGTCGTTTTATCGGATATTGTAGAAATTCGCGACGCTTTTAAAAGGTTCGCGAGAAAAAAACGAGAGGTGATCGAGAAACACGAAGCGCTCGACAGAGTCGCTGAAGCCGCAGCCGTCGGGAGAACCGGGTCGGGGATAAAACGAAAACGAAAATTGTTTAAATTGGGAACCGTCGCCGCCGAGAAAAAATCGAAAGTGACGATAAACGGCGGTCAAACGTCGTTACCGTCGTCGTCGCCACAACCACCGGGAAACGACGAGCCTTCGGCCGCTACCGTCGTCGATGATAATGATCATCGGGCTTCGCTTGAACGTATTAAATTAATCTTAAACGGTATCGAGAAAAAACATAAATGTTTGCTGAGTTATTTTAACGAAGAAATCCTTCGACGCAATCGCACAGTTGAAACGGGGTTGGGTGCCAGATTAAAAAAAATTAAAAATTCGAGCGAGGAAACGATAGCGCAAAATCGGAGTTGCCGGGAGACACGTAAGCGAGACGCGATAGAAATCGGGGACTTGGCGCAAAAAATACGAGGCAAAATAAAACATTTCTCTCTCGCGAAAAAATCTTCGAATCCCTAAGAACCCGCGAGAAAATAAATTAGGAGAGTTCTAATAGATTGAAATTGAATTATTTCGTTAGTGAGTATATTGTAAATAATGAAAAAGATATAAGATTAATAAATATATTATTTAATAAATATATTGATTTATCGAATCTTTCGCGGCGTGTACTGAGAACTAAGATTACGATTTATTCGCTTTACTTACCTTCGTCGGATGGATCCAGAATGCGATACTTCGATATTGTCGCGGGCCTCGGAAAGGTGTTTCGAACGCATCGAGGATCTTAAAAAACAGGCAGTCATAATAGAGTTAATTATTAGGAACGGCCTTAAGGAAGTCGACGACCGATACGCTAAAATTCAGGACAACCTCGACCGCCTCGAAACCAGAAATGGCCAGATAAATGCGCGCAACGACGAAATCGCGGCAAGACTAAAGAGCGTGAAAGAAACTTTGATCGATTACGACGAAAAAAGTTTTGGCGATGCGGCGAGTCAACAAATGAAGAGGTTAAAAGAAAAAATTAAAAAAATGAAGGAGAAGACGAAATTAAAGAAATTAAAGAAGAAAGCTTTATCGCATCGCTCTTAGAATAAAAAATGCGTTCTACTTATTCTCTTTTTTTAAATTTTTTTCTTTAGGCGAGCGTATTTATCTTTGTTCTCTTTTTTATATTTAAATAAATAAAATGCTTAAAAAAAATCGTGTTCATTTTTAATCGCATACTCCTTCTCTATGTTACGTAAAGGAGTGATTAATTTAACGCGTAGAACGTAGGTTTACCTCGAAGAAAACTCCCTTAAGGAATGAAAAATTTATTTTTTCCAGATCCCGACCCTTGAGATTTTTTAAGTTAATTTTCAAAGTGTTCCTTAGAAGTCCCGACACCCCGGAAAGTAACGAGGGTTGTCTAAGCACCCTACAGCTGCTTAGTTTTTCGATGTCCGAAGCCACTTCGAAAACTGATCGAGGGATCAAGAAAAGCGACCGAGGTTCGATCTATTATTTCCTTACGACACGCTTAACTTTACGGGGCTACGCGAAGTCCTAGATTCCCTAATTATTTTTTTGATTTCCCTCGTAAAAAAAATTCCCTTAAGGGACAAAAAAAATTATTTTTACCCATTTCCCAAAAATTAAAAAGTGACGTTATTTCGTGGCACGATCGGAGAGTGAGGGGGACCATAGAGATTGTTGACGTTAACTTTCCAAGTGTTCCTTAGATGGCCCGGCACCCTCCCCCCAGGAAAATAAATAGGAACGTTTTAGAACCCTACAGCTGCCTTTAATTTTTCGATACCCGAAGGTGCTTCAAAAACTGATCGACGGATCTTGATAGGCGACCGCAGTTTCGATCTATTACTTCGTTACGACACGCTTAACCTTACGGGGCTATGCGAAGTCCTAGATTCGTAATTATTTTTTTGGTTTACCTCGAAGAAAACTCCCTTGAGGAACGAAAAATTTTATATATATATATGTTAATATATATACGTATATTATATATATAATATATATATTATATATATTAATATATATATATATATAGTATATATATATATTATATAATATATATATATATATAATATTATTATATATTATATATTATTATAGTATATATATATATATATATAGAAATAACGAAAAATTTATTTTTCCCCATTTCTCGAAATATATATATATATATATATATATATATATATATATATATATATCATCTTTTTAAACGGTCGATTACCATTACGTTGATAAATTTCTCATATTAAAAATTGAAAATTAAAGAATAAAATTAATAGTTAAAGATAAAAATAATTTTGATAACACAACTAATCGTATAAAAATAACATCAAAATTTTTTAACAATTAAAGTTTTCTACGTTCAATATAAAGACGAAGATGATTAATGCGATTGCTCATCCTTAATCCTTCTTCCGGTGACCAAAGAACTCGTATTAAATTTCTTCTTAGATTGTTACAACGAAATAGGTCAAAATTCAATCCGCGAACACTTTTTTTTAAAGCTTTGAATACGAGAGGCATTCCTAATCTATTGTCTCGTACATTGCTCGTTCATTCGTCCTTTTTTCAGTCTGACGGACGTGATTCAGCGATATGACGTGGCGAATGCCGGATGATAATATTTTCTGAGGCCTGAACGCACGCACGCACGCACGCTCGCACGTAGGAATCGGTTGTTTGAAAAGGGGGCGTGAAAAGAGTAGCAGTTTGTGGCGGGTTGTTGGTGGGAGGTGGTCGGGCGTGTAATTTCTTTACCCATTAGCGTTATTTGAGCGCATACAGCAGTACCTGCAGCAATGCGGATAGGGTAAATAGTGATGGGGCTAAAAAATGGGTGGCGCTAAAATGCGGGGGAACCAATTGCACGCGAAGTATTTTTGCAAGCTCAGCGCTGTGGGCGGGATAACACCCGCGGTTGGGTATATATAAGAACTCGGACTTCGAAAAATTATTCGTTCTCTCCGATGTGAGAAGGAAAAAAGATAAACACCGCTTTTAGTTCGAATATTGTATTTTTGTAATATATCACACAGGTTCGCATTTTAAGAATATGCCTTCAAAACCCGACGAAGAAATTTTGAGTGCGAGATTAACCAAACATTCAGTGACGGCGAGTGTTGATTCTTGGTGCGCCGAAGATATCGAGCCCAGTTTCGGACTAAAAATTAAATTTAGAAAAATCGAAAATGGGAATAATGCCGAGAGACAAAAAAGATTTGAGTATAATATTGAAGGGCCTAAATCCCCTTCCCCCTCTTCCTCAAGTGTTGAAATTATGGGAAAGAATACGAATCGTAAAAGGAAAAATGACCAAGAGCTTATCGAAGATGGGGTCTCAACCCCGGGAAAATCGGTTAAAAAATCCAAAAAACGGCAAAGGAAAGATCGATCAAAACGAAAAAAAGGAAACGACATTCTTCACCAACCTAAAAATGTTTTAGAAGAAAAAAAGGAAATGCCCCTCCTCCCCTTAAAAAATCCGCCGTGGCCACTGCCTTTCAAGAAAAGGAAAAGACATCTTCTTCTACTTCAACAGGAGGTTGATGGCGACGATGCTATTCTCTTAGCATTCAACAAATCCGGTAAGAAGAATTAATTTGTTTATTTCTTTTTTATTTTGAAAAAAATGTAATTTTATAACATTTTTCTTTACGAACGAAGTTAATTTAGTTTTTCTCAACGCAGGTAATTGGCATCCTGGATTTAGCAGTCGAAATGGAATCGACGTCCCGCCGCCGAATACCTACCGCCGAACTATCGTTTCGAGTGAACCATCGGCGGCGGCGGTGGCGGCGGCAGTAGTAGTTTCAGAAACAAAAGGTGACGAGGAAATCGAAGAAGTTGCAGTAGACAGATCTTTCGAATGGAATGCGAAAGACTACATTGGCGGATGTAAGTTTTTTTATTAAAAGGTCGAATGGTGATTGAAAAAGATGAAATATAACGCGGGGCTTTTCTAAATTATTCTATTTAAAAAATTTAATTATTTGTATATTTCGGCAATATCAACAACGAAACATTATTCTACCTCGTCAATGAATAATAATAATAATAATAATAATAATATAATAATAATAATAATAATAATAATAATAATAATAATAATAATAATAATAATAATAATAACAATAATAATAATAATAATTATAATAATTATAATAATTATAATAATAATAATAATAATAATAATAATAATAATAATAATAATAATAATAATAATATTAATAATAATAATAATAATATTAATAATAATAATATTAATAATAATAATATTATTAATAATATAAAAAATATTTCGACGCTGGACTTGGATTTGAGATTACCCGAAAGGAACGAGTCCTTATGGGAAAACGAGAGTTTTTCAAAATATTTGAAGGGATTGGAGAAAAATACAATTTTCGATCCGGATTTACATCGTTTTCCACGGGAAGTGCCTAAAAAACACTCCGCTTTCTCGAGTTTGTTCGACGAAACACGTATGCGGCAACAGCAAGAATACTATCGTAATCGTGATCAAATAAGTACGACGAGTGGGAATCACAATCAATTCGTTTTGGTCAGTGGAGCGGTCGAGAAATGTATGGCTAACCCCGTTAGATGTGGTGAGTGTATATCTACCAAACTCGTTTTCTGATAACCTATTATAATCTCGATAATTAAATAAATCACGCATTTTTTTTAAAAAAAAATAATACATTGAATTTTCATTTTTCAGATTTGGGAATGCGTACGCGACATCTCGATGAAAACGAAGGTTTTAAAAGGCCTTGGCCGCGGGACGCAAATTTCAACTACGAATCCCAGCCGATTGAAAATTTAAATACCTTAGAAGACCATAGGTTGTTTAATTTGGGACCGAATTTTATTCAAGAACATCCTAAGAAACAGCAGCATCAACAACAACAACAACAAATAAATCCCGAACAAACTTTCGACGCCGGATTTTTCGAAAGTTATAATCAGCAGCAGTTGCAGCAGTCACTACAACCGTGTCTTTTTGTTCCCGAATACAACCAGCAACAGCAGATAAGTCAACCGTGTCTCTTTTATCAAGAAGGTACGAGCAACCTAGGAAGATCCGAATACCTTCAGCAGCAAAATCGTCGACAACCGCGTTTGTTCACTCGCGAAGAAACGAACTTTTTAGAAATTACCCAACACCATCAACAGCAGCCGCAGCCACGATATTTGTAATCGAATTTCGCGAACATTTTTATTCATCCGAACGATGGAAGAGGCAGCAGCAGCAGCAGCAGGCAGCAGCAGCAGCAGCAGAAGCAGCAACCATTACCGAGTCTTTTTATTAACGAGGATGAAAAACCAACAACAGCGGTTCCCGAAAACACTCAGCCGAGGGGCGACTATTTTCACCAGGGGGAACACGGCCCAAGATTACCAGAATGCGCACAAGACCAGGAGCCTCAACAAACGCATTTTTTACTTCGAGAAAGAACAAACGCCGTAGGGACGCAAGATAGTTTGTCGACTCCTGAAAAGAATAACGATAGTTTCAATATAGATGATCTTTTGCAAGATTCGAGAGTCACGGCCGCCGTCAATACAACTGGGCGAACGAACGAATCGAACGTTGGTCGACTCACTCCGGTGTTAGACGGCGCTCCACCAAATTATGAATCGGACGATTGCCTATCGGAGTCGCGATTAGTAATAAAAGAAGAAGACGAACCCCAGTCTTCTGGAGAAACTAATTTCGTGGGCGGTACAACTTCGCAGCCAACGAGAGAGAGCGGATACTCCGAAAAGGAAACGGTTAGCTGTAAACGCCACGACACCGCCGCTGATGCTCAAGCGACGAACCCCCATTGCGATCCCCTTTCTGTGTCCTTAACGAACCCCGATTATGAAAATTTAGATAATGATATTCAGGACATAAAAGATTTAATTCACATTCCCAAAGTCGTTTCTCCTCTTCCACCCTCTCCTAATCCTCTTCCTCCCCCTACTTTCGAAACCTCCTCCTCTACCGGAATTTTGGTGAAGGAGACGGTGATGTGTCAGAACACCGAAGTGACAATACAATATTCATCCTCGCACGCAACTAACATCAACAACGCCTCCTCGCAGGCGAGTTCTTTGATATCTAAAATCGTCGATGATATTGAAAATAATGTCGCCAATGATGAGACGCTCGCGCAAATGAAAAAGGTCATGGGCGAAATGTATAGCAATGTCAACCAGAGAATGAATAACGAGATTAAAATCCCTTTCGCGAATACTCATCTACCTTTCGAAATCGAAAAATACTTCGCCGAAAAACCATACACCGGATGCTGCGGGGATGAGCTCAACTCCGATTTCTTGGATTTTCTAGTAGAGGTCGCCTTCAGCAGATTCCTAAAAACGTCAAATTTTCTCAGAAAATCGATACGGAGGGCGGGGAAAACTCCGACCTGGCACAGGTTAATCCTCGAGGGATTGGGGCGCTGTATTCGGCATGACGAAAAAATAGGCAAATTGGTATTCGACCCGTCTTTTATTTCGCGAGGTTCGAGAGATAAGCGCTTGTTTATTGTTAATTTTTTGGGGGACGGAAATATTTTCCCAGCATTTAGTCTAATGAAGGAAGCCAACCCCGAAAAGTTTAAATATAGGATTTTTGGCGAGGTTTACATGAATTACCTTTTCACGAGAAGGTCCAAGAAATCCGATAAGAAAATTCAAAAACATTTGGATGCGGAAGTTTTTAAAATTTTCAACACGTATTTTGTTAATTGAAAAGGTCAAACCTTATTAACGTTCAATTTTTGGTAAAATATTCAATATGTATTTTGTCAATTGAAAACGCGAAACTTTATTAATGTTCGATTTTTTATAAGCTATATAGTATATATATATATATATATATATAATATATTATATATATATATAGTATATATATATATATATATATATTATATATAATATATATTATATTAATATATATATTAATATATATATAATTGTGTGTGTGCGCTTTGTACCATGATGGGTAAATAAAAATATATAGAGTAATAACTTTATTTTAATCATCCCAAATTGCTAAAAGTACGTAAAATTTAAAATAAGGTGATGGCACGATGAGTAACGAAAATCACAGAAACATTTCATCGCTTCTACAATATCGAATATATTCTGCAAAAAACTCTTTTAACAATTTGCTAGATTCCTGCATCGAGGATGTCGAGAGAAAAGCGGAACACTTGGAAAGAAAAAGAATGATCTTGTCAAAATTTAGAGAAAGGATATCGCGCGATGAAACGCTAGGACTTCTTTTCAAAGATCAGTCCCTTTTACACCAGAGGGAATCAATGTTGCACTTTAATTTTTATTTTCTATATTTTAAATCCGCAATCGGTGTGATGGCGAGCAAAGTCATTAAACACGCTTCAGAGAGGAACCTTCCAGAGCTTCGACAGGATCTGGATACCATTTACTTACAGAGTCACTTTGTTGTTTGCCTTACTAAGTGGCTTTTAAACGAATATTACGTAAGGTTTCCCGATAACGATATCGAGATCTTGGAAAATAAGTGCATTGTGGCGGAGCGCTATATGATCTTCGCGCGAGTCGCATTCACAAAAATAAGGCCACTCCTGTTAGACGCGACAGCCGCTGAGGATGGTTCCTTTTTCGAAAATGTAAATAGAGAAATCCTATCTTTATTAGCCAAGCGAGGTATCTTCAATCGCGAGGAATACGGCGATGGGAACGAATCAGCAGAAGTTTTAGCTGCCAAAACCTACTTGAGGGAGCATATTTACAAACACGATATCTATTATAAAAATGAACCTTTGGCTCCTTCGTCGCAGCGAAGGAAATCTTCAACGGTGGAAAAGGACGATTCGTTTCTCAGCGGCGTGTTTTACGATGCGGAACAGCCGAGGGGGGAAGAGGAAGAAAAAGAAGAGCGGCGAGAGGAGGCAGGGGACGAGAACATTTATTCTTTGGTGCGAACGAAAAATCCGCTATTGAATAACGATGACTCGCCAGATTATTCGTTCCCTTTATTCAAAATGTTTATCGGAAGCGTAGACGAACACGAAAATGTAGGATTGGAAGCGCAGTTAGCGAAGAACTTCTGCGATGATAACGATGAAATTTATAGATCGAGTTTTGACGTTCAATATTCGTGGCGCGATGACGTATTCGATTTCGAGCGTATAAAATACAATTTAGAAACTAGCGCTAAAAAGGGCGGCGGAGGTGTCATAAGCGTCGTTCAGGAACTCAATTTTTTAAAAGACGCCGACGAAAGAATTAAATATTTTTACTCGTCCTTAAGAAGTTTTCTCAAGGCAGAGAAGAAAACGAAACGGTTGTTGATGGAAATGAAGGGCGCAGAAAATTCTATACGAGAGGATATTCGTAAATATCGGGTGTTGGTTTATTCGTATAGATTATTTTCGGATAACATTTCTTCATTTAACGACTGCCTTTTCCATCTGGAGTTAGAAAATAACAAAAATTGAACGAAATATTTTTGTCTCGTCTTTTATTCGTATACGTATATCATGATATTGAAAAACTTAAATTCTTGATTTCTGTAAGTTTATTAATATTTGCCCTCGTATAGAAATAAATAGAACAAAGACTAAGAAAAAAAATAAAAAATTATTCTACGTTTTTCTGTAGGAAGCGACCACTTTAATAGCGTCCTCTACTCCAAAGGACCCTAAAACGATTTTAGTTTTACGATTATCTTTCAAATTTATTCCTGAGGTATTGAAGGTTTCGGTTTCCCCCCGAAAAAAAAAACAAAATTTCTCTTCTAGTGGAGTGCGCACACGGTCACAGAGTAGTAGGCATCTTTCACCGGGAAATTTCTGTCCTAAATTCTAAGCTTGTGGCCTAAATTTTTTGTTAATAAAAGGAACAAGAAGATCAAATTTGTGCCAAAACGTATAATAAAATCGCACTAAAGGAAACGTTACATTGTGAATTTTAAAAATTCGTAGAAAAAAAAGTTATAGTCATACGTAAATGCAATTTCAATCTATCAATTAGTTTAGATCTACTGTAAGGAGGCATACTAGTTTACGGCCTAAATTCCGTGTTTTTTTTATCTCTGGTGAAAAAAATTTCTAAAGGGAACAATCAATTTCAATTTTTGGCACAAACCCATAATAAAGGGAACGGTTTTTTGTTCCACCAACTTACACACTTAGGGTTTTTTTCCGGAAATTTTGGAAACTTGTCCCAGGAACCCCTTGTACCCCCGCAAACTAATGAGGAGTACCTAAGGACCCTACAACTGATTTTAGTTATACGATATTTCAAATTATTCCAGAGTTATTGAAGTTTTCGGTTTCCCCCCGAATAAAACAAAATTTCTCTTCTAGTGGAATGCGCACCCGGTCAGCGAGTAGTGCTGGGCCTTCCAACTCTAAATATACAGGTTTGAAATTAAGCTGTCGATATGGCATTTTCACCGGCGAAATTTCCGGCCTAACTTCTTATGTTAATAAAGAGAACAAGAAGATCGATTAGTGTCAAAACGCATAATAAATCGCATAAAGGAAACGATTACCTTGTGAATTTTGAAATTCGTAGAAAAAAAACTAATGCTCATACGTAGAATGCAAATTCAATCCCATTAATTAGTTATACCTACTGGTAGGGCACTTGCTAGTTTACGACCTAAATTCCGTGTTTTTTTTTTAATTATCTTCTTTTGAGGTGGGTTTGATAGATAAAATTTCTAAACGGCAAAACAATCAATCTTTTTAATTTTAATGGCAGTCAAACCGCATAGATAAGAGGTATACATGTTTTTTCGTCTCCCTTAGCACGACTTTATGCGCAAGTTAGGGGCACACCTCGGTTCTTTTTTACGGACATTTTAAAAACTTGTCCTGCGAAAGAGAAAACCCACTGATACCCCGAAAACTATGAGGGAGGTACGCTGAGACCCTACAACTGAGTTTTAGTTTTACGGAAGTTCTCAAATTATTTTTTTATTTTTTTTTTTTGTTTTATTTTTTTTTTTCTTTTTTTTTTTTTTTTTGTTTTTGTTTTTTTTTTTTTTTTTTTTTTTTGTTTTTTTTTTATTTAATTTTTTTATTTTTTTTTTTATTTTTTTTTTATTTATTTTTTTTTTTGTTTTTTTTAATTTTTTTCTCTTTTATTTTGTTTTTGTTTTTTTTTTCCAGAAGTTATGTATTGATATTTCGGTTCTCCCACCCGAAATGAAAACAAAATTCGTCTTCTTAGTGGAATGCGCACCCGAGTCAGCGAGTTAGCTGCTGGATCCGCCCAACTCTAAAAATATTACAGCTCTTGAAATATAAGCCTATTGATCTGCAATCATTTCACCGGGAAAATTTCGGCCTAAATTCTTTGCTTAATTAGAGGGAAAAAAGAAGATTCGAATTGTTCAAAACGCATAATAAAATTGCAGTAAAGGAAACGATACCTTGTGAATTTTGAAAATTCGTAGAAAAAAAAATAATGGTCATGCGTAAATGCAATTTCAATCCATCAATTAGTTATGACCTACTGTAAGGAGGCATGCTTACGACCTAAATTCCGTGTTTTTTTTTAATCTCTGGTGGAAAAAATTTCTAAAGGGAACAATCAATTTATATTTTTGGCACAAACCCATAATAAAGGGAACAATTTTTTGTTCCACCACCGTACGCAAAGGGGAAGCACTATTAGGTTTTGGCTTTTAGTACACCGAAATCTATTTAAAACATTCCTGTGTACCAGGTAGACCCCCTGACCCCGCAAGCACGCACATAACAAGTAGTACCGCTTATTGAAGATATGTCCTTTTCTGTTCATCAGCTGGATTGTGTGAATTTTAACGCAATAATCCATTTCAACAACTTCAGTGTCGATTACTCAACTTTGTGACGTTTGTTTTGAAAAGTTTCGATCATCGTAAAACTAAAATCAGTTTGTAGTGGTTTTCCCCATCACGTACTTCGATAAAAAAGGATGATAGAGGCGAAATTTTCTCTTCGTAAAATGGGGGTGACGCAAGCACGAAGGTACATCAGATTAGTAAGTTGTCTCTCCAGAACTGTGTAAAAATATACAGTTTAAAATATAAGCCCTGTCAATATGCATCTTTCCAGGGAAATTTTTCGGCCTTAAATCTTGTTAATGAAAGGAAACAAGAAGATCCAATTTTTGCCAAACCCATAATTAAAAATCGCCACTAAAGAACGTTACCCTGTGGTGAAATCTTAAAAATTCGTAGAAAAATACATGTCAATACGTAAATGCAATTTAAGTCTATCAACTTAGTTATGCCCTACCTTGTAAGAGCATGCTGTTTCACGGCCTAAATTCCGGTGTTTTTATTATCTCTGTCTGTGAAAAAAATTCTAAAAGGGAAAAACAATTTGATTTTGGCACAAACCCATAATAAAGGAAACAGTTTTTTGTTCCACCACCTTACGCAAAGGAAAAGGATAGAGATACTACCTTCCAACAATATAATTTTTATCTAAATATATATATATATATATTATAATTTATATATATATAATATATTATATATTATATATAAAATATATATTATAAATATTTATATATAATATATATATATATATTATATATATATATATATATATATATATATATATATATATATATATATATATATATATATATATATATATATATATATATATATATATATATTATATATATTATATATATATATATATATATATATATATAATAAAAATATTGGAAAAAAATAATATTTATAATTAACTTTTAATAGCCGATGTTAATAAATAAAATATCCTTAAAAAATTTGTTCTGGTGGTAACCTTGGGGGGGGCGGCTGTTGCATAAATGACGTCAGTACCGGCGGTTTCGTATCATCTCTCTTCCGAAATGAATTCGATAAAAGGAAAATTTGATAGATTCGTAAAAGTCGTCGAAATGTCGATGTTTCATTCGTCGATGCTTTTGAATATGATAGAATCTTGCGAAGCGTTTATGAGTGAAAGCCTCCTCCGAGACGAAGAGATCGAACCGTCGATCCGGGAAGATTTGAAAAAATTTTTATTTTTCCTATCGGGCGAAAAAAAAAGTTTTAAGAACGACTTTGATTTTTATTTCAAAATACGCGAGATACTCGAGTGCGCGACATCGAGGGATAGAGGCGGTGATGATCGTTGCTGCGACAACGACGACGACGACGACGTTAGTAAGAAAAGAGAAATAACGGATGTGGGGGAGGGAGACGCTATTCAGTCGTTTGAAAAGAAATTAAAGACCGCGGCTTCCGATAACGGGAATAAAAAAATCAATTCCACCACTTTTTTTATCACTCCGGACATAACGGTTTTAGTTCCTAATAAATTATGGGTTCTTTTCACGAACGGAATGAAAGATTCTAACTTGTCTAAATTATTTAAAATAAGTTGTATAATTTTTAAAATTTTTAACGCGGAAGAATTATTCATCGAGAGATTCCAATTGTTTCTTTACGAATGTCAGATGGATTTGAAAGGGAATAACGAAGCTGGCGGAGGCATTCACGACACGAATCGCGGAAACGATCTTCATTCTCCACCCGTCAACGGATACTCGCAGGTCAAATTGATTCGCCGTTTCGTCGAAAGACTGGGAAACCAATTCAGCGAGACGAGTTTCGATTCCGATGAAAACCTACTGGTTAGGCATTTGGAGAATCTCCTCGGGATTGGCGAAGGGAGCGCGGAATACGTCATCAATTCCTTCCTTTCTTTCAATTTGGATATGAGCATGCCGGCGCTGGGAAACCGAAGGCGGGTCTACATTCCGACGGGGTGCGGTGTCACCAATAAAAAACTCGCCATCTACGTTTATTCTCTGTTGAAATTAGTACGCTCTCTATTATATTCGAAAGGGATTCATTTTTCCCTAAACGACGAAAAATATATCGAACTCTTGAAATTGGTTTATAATATTAAGAAAGAATCTCGTGGCGATGCCGGTGACGGCGCCGGTCACCCCGGCTGCGGCGGGATGCGCGTGGTTAGTCGCGAACGAAGCCCGCGGAGGCTCGCACAGGCTGCGAACCCCATCACGATGTAGGCAACGTCGCTTGCTACCGTGTCACGAGCTTTACACTCGGCAAATAAAAACCGAACATTTTCAACGTCGATCCGCTAGATTAGTCGGACGCAAATTAAAAATTTACAAAAGTATGCCCGCGAAGTTACCGCGCACCAGTACGGGAATACGGAGCTGGTTAAAACAGAGCAGCATTATTCGCTACTCGCTGGAGTTCGTCGTCGATAACGCTTCCGAGAATCTCGCTCGAACTAACTTTTTCAAACAACTCTCTGAGTAAAATTTTTTAAGCGATGCTAAATATTGTAAAGAAATTATTTCACAAGATTCTTCGCTTTCGGACGGAACAATCAGATGCGTTGTGTCGCCCACTGGAAAATATTAATCCGGATTCAATAACAACAAGATAATAATATGAATAATGTATAGACGATATTGAGTTTTGAAGTGGGCGGGATAACACGGTGCTGCGCATATCACCGCGACAAAGAACCCGATAGACAGTCTCTCAGTATTTTAAATGCCGCTCGAGTGTCCCCGAATCGAAACCAGAAATTAATATACATCACGTTTTACTAAAAGGTCAAATCGAAAGAACACTGAGGTTGCGAACGATCAATCTTTTGAAAAATGGGGGCAACATTCCGTTCGGCCAATACACTCAAGAAGTGGATGTTCAAATATTACTCTCGTAAAAATATCATTAACGAGACGTTACCCTTCCCAGTATTTCTAACGAATCCCGCTCTTTTCGTTTCTTCAGCACTCCTGTATCTGCTAGCGAGACGCTCTGTCAGGGACGAATTGTTTCTCTCGCTAAAATTCGATAATCTCAATGACTGTATACTCTGAGACTCTCTAACCCTTCGCCGACTTTAACGATTGTAATATGTTTTACAAAAAGTTTTCTCAGATGCATACGTTAACCTGTCCTGTTATCGTGATATCACTCAGCATGATCTAGCCTAGATTTGTCACAAATATACACGGGCACAGTGTTATTTATCCAAAGCATTGCTAAGGGTGACATCTTTTTTGGATACATTAGAGTAATTAAGGAAGTTGCTTAAACAGAATAAATTTTTCTTTACTCATTTAACTGAACTTAGAATATAAAATCATATACAAAACTAAATATCGTAAGAGACCAATTATTACTATTAAGCAGAGAAAAAAAAAAATATAAGTAGCTAATCAAAATATAAATAACAATAAAGATGTTTTTATGTTTAATCAATATTTTATCTTTTTAATCGATTGGCTGTGACGTATAAATACAATATCCTATAATATTCCTCAACATACATGATTGCACTGAACAACTAAAATAAGTGTTTATGCGAATTAAATATTGAAAAAATAAGCTTGTATATTTCTAAAAATACATCATCTTCTTACACATGAAAAATCGTAATACGTATTTTATTACTAAGCCATCCGCATGGCTATCTTTGTCACATGCCAATACTATTCACCCATAACCGCAGTCGTGTCTAAGCGTTATAAAATATACTAGAACGAACTCATTATTTAATCTTAGACGACTTCGCTCACTATGAACATGTAAAGAGCCCTCGTTTCAAATGTAGTCTCGTAGTGGAAAATATACCGTTTTCGAGTTCACGAAGATAGTATTAACTACTATCTCAATTATTTGAAACCCCGACCCACTGCGCATTCCCGCCTTAGCCCAAATATTTCTATGATTCTTCCTTTTATACCCTTATTAACTCTAAACATTATTAACTCGCTTAAAATAGTATCTCCGCACGATGTACCTACAATTACGTTACAAACGAATGTACGATCCAACCAAAAAATCAGTTACCTTCCTTTGGCTCGAGAATCCTCCAAAGAGATGTGAGCCAACATTGTAAGAGTTCAAAGCAGTTCAGCAAGTCTTCTCCATCAACGAGCGACAAACTCGCAACGGATATTGGGCTAGATTCTCGACTAACACTCCAGGTCAAATATTACTCGGACGAAAAGAAAAATGTCATATTAGCGACGAGGAATTCTTTAGGCTTTTAAGGACATAATGTTACGATACATAGAAATTTTTTGATTGCAATCCTACGTTGTAACATTTCCATTAAATTTTTAAGAGGAATTCGAAATGTTCGAAGAAAGAATTCGATTAACCACGAAAATACTCAAAGAGACCTATATCGAATACAGGGTTCGTCAAGGAGAGAACGATCCGAAGACACAAATTTTAAGAACCGATGAAAATATCGAAAATCAAAAGATCAGCGACTTTATGAATGGAATTTTCAGTTGGCACGTAAGGGGCATTATGAGGGACATCGTCTATCGATTGGGCACCACTCGAGATTATTCGAAATACGAAGACCTTATTTACGCCATCAATCGGAAACGGTCCTACAGAGAACGCCTAGTGGAAGATATCGAGAAGGAGATTAGCCGCATTAAGGAGATTAGAAATCAAAATCTAAGATTCCAAATATCTGTTATTTGTTGATGAAGAATTTAATAAATAGTTTCTTTTTTAATTCACGATCAAAAATACTGTTGATGGATTAAATTTACCCTTTAATAGTTTTATGTACATAGCGTTTTATATCTATACACTTTTATATGTGCTAAAATATATTTATAGTTTCGGGCGTTCTTTAATAAAGAATATTCCAAAATTTGAAACCGCGTTTTTATACATTCCTGATTAAACAATTTTTGATTGAAATATTATTACCTCAGTGTATGGAAAATAAATTTGAACGACGCTGTACGGTCCGAATACGAGTAAAAGTACCACGATGTAGCTAACTCCGCCCAAAATATGATTAATATATTGCAGATAAATTGAAATCACTCAGCGATTAATTAACGTAAAACAATTTTGGAAAATTAGGCGAAAGGGTAGATGAAGAAAAAGAAGAGTCGTAATCCTTTTCGCTATTATCCTCGTCGCTGTCGAGCTCACTGTCGCGCGCGTCAGAACCACGTTTCGGCGGAATACGACCGTTTTCTCGAAACCTTTTCTTTTTTAATTTCGCGCCGCCCTTCCAAGTGTAAGAGGAGGCGGCAGCGGAATCGAAGAACGGTCTTTTAAGATTAAAATTCTCGTTCCCGTTTTCGCCGCTATTTGCGGATGCGCCGAAAAAAATCTCGTTGACGCAAAAGTTTTCGAAGATCGAATCATTTTTTTTCAGCACGATCTCTTCGAAATTATCGACGTAAAACGTTATCGCTCTCATCGTCATCGTGACGAATTCGTGATCGCAACAACGGTCATCCTCTACCGAATGTTTAGTCAAGTTCGCGAAGCAATTTTCATGGCACGTTAGTTCGTAAATTCGTTTGATTTTCTCGAAGGATAGAGGGTCGTGCGGTAGAAATTTCTTTATCAGGTTGCATGAAACGTGATGACAATTAATGGTGTGCGAAGAGTCTAAAACCAATAAGTTCTTCAAGCACTTTTTCATTTTTTCATTTTCGGTATTGGTCAGGTTTTTATAAACGTGTATGTCGGAAAACATCTGCTTCTTGAAAAGCTCTGGTCGGTTGACGTACGAATTTGGCGCGTCAAAGAAATAGAGCGCGAAAAAATAGCAGTTAAAAACCGTCATTACATTGAAAAGAACGACGCTTTCTTCGAAAATTGAAACATTCGGCTGGTTTTGAAAGAGAAGCGTGAAAATCGGGTTTTGAAGCAGCTTGTTGGTTTTAATCTTTACGCCGGACCAGCAACTGAACGCCGGCAATTTAGTTAACTTTTCGAATTGTGACGTAATTAAGAAGACGAAATTTTCCACGGGTTTCATTCGGGGCGCCGTCGTCGCTTCCTTATCGCGCCGCAGCCGCCGACGTTGTTGTTTCCTTCCGTCGCCCGTCTCGTGTTCGACCCCCGCCGCCGCTGTAGTGGCGGCGGTTTGTTCTCTTATCCTAATTAATTGTTTGTACGTCAAATGCTGACACGTTTCGATATCCGGATAAAAACTATCTTCAGATCGCAAAATCTCGTTTAACGGCAAAAACAGCGCTGCTCGCAAGAAATTTTAACCCCACCCAGTCGTTTTTTTTATGTGAAACGATTACTAAGAGTCGTCGCCGCAGACCTAATGACTCACAAGCCGGGACTTTTAGAAATCATAAAGGCCATTCCCTAACTGATTCAAAGCAAAAAATACCCTTGAGATACCTATTGAGCAACATGCTGTGCACGAGTCAAGGCTAGTTTATAGTGTCAACAAAGCTTGCCAACTAACTACTCACTAGAACCAATAGTATAAAAACGGAGTGAATTGCAAGAAAAAGCGGTTAAGATTTTTTTTTTCATAAGAGTACGCACATCGCATGACAGTAACCTGGTAAGTATAGAGCCAATCGTTTTATGTTCAGAACGCTCGCATTAATCATGACTTTATTAATGGAACGATCTGAAGTTAGATATTCCAGCATATTTTTTATTCTCTAAACCGTTTAAATATTAGTAATTATTATACTCCCTAAAATATTTTACTTTTCAGTTCTGACTGGTCATTTGAGAGGTACGAACAGAGCTTTTTAATAAAAAAATTCTCTTGATATAAGTATTCTTATTTTCATACAAGATCCTTCTCGTTTAAATTTCGGTTTTTCCATTGTTTCTCGAGCGAGTATGACTGATAAGGGTTCTGATGTTCTTTCGTTATAAATTCTCAAAGCATTGTTGTTGTTATCGTTAAATTTATTTCATTCTACCATCCTCAATGCTCTCTCAGTCTACACTTAGAGAAACATTATGCACTGCTTTCTCTCAGCTTATACTCTTGGTGCCCTGAAACGTTAAAGCAGGTCGTAGATCCCACGTGGAAAATGAGAATCAGTTAATAAACTTACCAAGAACGGGCTGAGGCCTCTCGCCCCGTGTCCCTCGGTCCTCTTTTTTTCATTCCATATGTACATTAATCTGGAATATAGTGGTTGATTTTTAACAGTATCAAGATCTGTATGCCACGAAAACCGTATCAGCTCTGCACTTGGCGACTGTTCGAAAGAGTGCGAACCATGTAGACCACTATTAAACTAATTTAAAATAACCTTTTTTCTCTCTGACACGAATACACTGCTGCTCACGAACGGAAGATCGAGCGTATAGTAATCTGATTCCAGTCTTAGTCGTTTTTCCTCGGAAACTTTTTTTCCAGCAAACATTCGTTCGAATTCTCGCACTATTCTTATATTTGTATCCCGTGAAACAGGAAAAATATACTCACAAGTCGTTTCACTAGACATGCGAACTACTACTAGACGTAGGGCGAGGCTTCAGACAAGACAGACACACCTAAATAAACTTAAACATCTATAAGCAAATAATCGCGAAAACTACACAGCCGGAATTATAAATGAAAAACGAGTCCACCCGCAAAATTAAATACTGCTTACATATAATTAGCCCTTTTAACGTTTCGACATTAACACACAATAAAGAGAATAATGAGTTACCACGGATAATATCGCGTTCAAATGCCGCTAAATTTAACATACCCTGAAAAAACACAGATAATAACTAAATGGTTATCTCCAAATCAAACAATTTTGTTCCCTGTAGCCTAGACTCTCCTAAACTCGGATCCTAATATATCGTATATTAATTTTTTCTAACTCTATTTCGTCTTTTTCCATTACGTGGTCGAATCATTTCAATACGCCCTAATGTATTTATCGTTCGAAGTCAGATCTCTCGTGTCGCTAAGTAATATCATAACGCCAAGAGTATCAGGCCGACTATATTGCAAGATCGATTCGTTTAACATATTTCTTCTTTCTGTGACCATTTGAATAAAACCAATCAATCTAACTCATACAAAGATACTCTGAAGTGGGCCTCAGAAGACACCTCCATGTGTAATAGTAACTAACGAGACTCGGAGAATGAACGTTTTGAGGCTTACGTAACGAGTAATGCCGAGTTCAGACCGCGTTATTCTCTTAAATGTTTTTCTCTTATAATATGCTATTTTGCATAAAACAATTCTCCTAAGATTAAAAACGAGTAATAACTCGTATTTACATTTCTCATTACATATTTGTTAAGAAGTTATAAGCCTACAATACGTTCATATATACTACGAAACTCATATAGTATACGCAACATCTTTTTTAATCGGGCTTCCGGAGAATTTATACTCTCAAAGGTGTGAAGCAAACACAAGTCTATAAAGCCTCATTTCATATTATTTTCGAGCTTTTAAACATCTTATTCTCAGAATCTCTTACAACAGTCCGTTCTAGATTCATGAACATTTGCCAAGCGGTCTCGCAGCCACTACTTTCAGGAACAGTATTTATTCTCATAGACTATTATCAAAGGATTAACTATGGAAACTTCGTTATAACTAATACGAAATCATACAGTAACAATTACCTTACCTTATCACGTGTATAGAAATGCAATTGCTGGGGTCTAAAGGAAAATAACTCGAACCATTATTTTAAGAATACTCCTCAGATAACGATAGAACAGTATACCATTATAGTCAATTCCTACTTATCCTCCAATATAAAAACCATGTAAACAATAACTTATTCTAACATGTTTCCGAGTCCCAAAAAATTTAACCACAAATTCGGCCCCGCTAGTCCCTTACTCAAATATACTAAACAAACCTTTAACTCGATTGATACAAGGTGTCATTCGAGTTAATACACTTAGCTTTCGTAAAGTTCATTTCCCATCTCAATACAGAGAACAATTCAACAAATTTCTCCTGGATATTTATATGACACCTAGTTATTTTTAATTATACTAGCAGATTCGATTTGCGTGCCTTAAAGTTTCAATCATCTGTTTAACAAACAACACGTATTTAACAGAGAAATCCTTTTGTCCAGTTAATACATGTCCAATTTTAATCTTAATTAAACAATTCTCGCTTCGTCCAAAATTCAACCATCGCCATTTATATAATGGAGTATAAAAATATAGTTATGATAGTTTATCTTATTATATTATTCCATTTACTTATTCTTTAATTTCGAGAAACGATGTTACGATTAATTAAACCTCTACTTTATCTCGTTTGTTACTATAAGATGGCTCGCCAACGATCTCCAGCCCTATCTCTCTGGACAGATTCGTTGCAGAAAGGAAACTTCCCGCCATCCAGGCTTCACAATCGGTACCAGACTAGTTTTTACTCATTCGCATACCGAGCGGGTTAAACGGTGTCTCTCGTTTTAATAGAGAGATACAGGACGATCTCGATTAACGGCATCTTTGCAACTCTGCCAGAGAAATTCATGCGCTGCATTCTCTTTCTCATATCGACGCGTGGCGATTACAAACGGATGAATTAAAGTCATTCGTGGAAGAGTGGGGAATCAAACAAAGAAGATACTCGGTGTTTGAAATTCGAAGGCAATATC
The DNA here is from genome assembly GCA_015478945.1 of Trachelipus rathkii. Classification (NCBI taxonomy): domain Eukaryota; kingdom Metazoa; phylum Arthropoda; class Malacostraca; order Isopoda; family Trachelipodidae; genus Trachelipus; species Trachelipus rathkii. Next base: position 17,371 of record JABUQX010120421.1, on the reverse strand, counting down.
TCGAAAAAAACTTCTCATGAAAGTCAAGTAGTCGCGTGGTGTGTTATGAGCTCTCTCGGTAAGTCAACGAGTCAGTTCGATATATCGCGAGATATCTCCGGGTGTACTTCTCACGATACTTCTTTCGGCAGATTGTGAAACGTCTCGAGCGATAAGATCACAGAATTGCGACATGCGTATATTTCTACCGACTCCTTTATTGACCGAATGATATGAACTCAAAACTAACACCATCTAGTCGAAACAGACACTACGCGACAGCCAAAACAAACACAACACAGCAACAAATCTACAAACTCACAACTCAAAATTATTGGACATTTACTTATTGTTATGTTTTGTAGTGATCGCACTATAAGACTTAAGCTCTTATAATTTATCATATAGTTTCTGTGATGGTATATTTATCTACTTTTTTCCATCGAAGTGTCTATTAATTACCTTATATAACGTCAACCACGTCGCTATTATCTCAATATCTAGATACCTCAGCGGTATATATTTATATATAATAAAGTATTACTAATAGTATTTGTCGACGTCGGATGGAGACCTACTTATAATTCATTATATGTGATAAATATAATTATTCTATTAAGACCTACGTAATATAAGATAGTACTACTGTCGCCTAGATCTTTCCTAACCGTTGAAATGCCAGAAATATTCCGTCCGAGTTCGCTTGTACCTGACTATATATATAGAAAACGATCTCTCTATCGGTTTAAATTATATAGTGATTGCTTATTCGCTCAGTATATGTCGAAATTACTCAGATAGCGTCCGTAATATTTGATTACTAACTCACGTATCATCGTTTACTATTACTCGTGAGTGATTATAAATATATTTTCATTCGCTCACGATCTGACCCCGTAAACTTTTTTGATTAAGCGTAATAATTATGCGTAAATCGAACCAATTATCTCCTCTTCCATAGATATTTGGTATTATATAAAGTTACATGATCTCTGCGACGAAGGAACGTTTTTCGTTAGTAAATCAAGTGTGTTCTCTTGATTAAATATAGGTTATTCGTTTGTTTCAATTATCTAGTTTACTGTATGAACATATTACATACGTGTTTAAAAAGGTATGCAGTCTTCAACAGATAATAAAACTCCAGCTTGTAGAAACTTGCACACTATCGATGAATTCGTTCTCTCATTTTACTTTCTAAACTGAAGCATCTTTAGTTTTATTTTTTTTTGACAAACGCATCTCCACAGTATTTAGCTAAATCAAAAGCCCAATCTTTGCGTTGTCTTATGTCCTCTCATTTCTACTATTAGTTCATTTTCGATTTTTTTTTCTCAAATTTAATAATACTTTTCTCAAATTCGTCTCATCGATGTTACGCTTATATACGTATACCAATAGCATTATTTTATAGAAATCTAGAGAACTGATAATTATTATTACCATCGTCTGATCTTTATTCATTTCATTTTACTTGGCGTATCTAGTGTTACCACCTGCACTCTCTAATCTCGTATTTCTTAGAACGTGAATACTGATTTTACTCATGTCGGTCGGTTTTCTCGCTCTCGCATGTGAAGAGTAATTTGTCGATTTTTGTGATGTGTTTTAATAAAGCCGTAACTGTTTTATGTTATAACACTTCTTTGTTTAAATGGATGTTTTATGATGAGTAAACATAATACGCATATAATTGTTGTGGATCATACTATAAACGAGCAAATAGAATCTCATGAATATAGAGTTTATTGTTTTACAATACTGAATCAAATAATAATCTCTATGTAGTACTATGCATAGCGATTCCTCGAACAAGAATCGTTCAATTTTGCCCAGCTCCATTCACTTGGATCTTTCAAACATGGATTTCTCACTATACTATACATAGTATATGTTCTATTTACGCTAAGTCTGTGATTTCTCAATACACAAAAAGAAACTTTTATTAAGATATTATCTATATTTCAACTCTCTTTCTAAACTATAGATATAATGACAATCATTCGTTTCTAACTCCCACAGCTGTTCTTATATGACGTACTCAGCCTACTCTATCCGTTGGAGAGCCATTTTATTTACGCTAACCTAATTAATCTAATGTGTGACTCGTTATACTTAAGATGAAGTAGGCTCGATAGGGAAAAGTGGATGAAAGAGAAATACTATATTTAAGCGATTTCATCCGTATGTGTATCTATTTCTGTGTGCTTAATTGTTTTTCGGAGATCTTATGTGTGTAAACGATGATATTCTATCACTTATTAGATAATTAATCGATGTGACTATTAAATTTATATAAAAATAAGAAACAGATAATCATGTTTTAATTTTATTAATACCCAATAAGTATCTATTTTTCTTATGTTAGATTTAAGATACAGATATTTCTCATAGATAAATAGTATTTACTTTCTCGTATAACTTAATTACTGTTTTTTTAGGTCTCTATTTTATATTACTATAATCATAGCTCTATATGTGACATATATCAAACGAGTACTTTATTAAGTTTCAATGAGAGAAATGACTGATAATATTATCTCAGAAACGTAAATAAAGACAATTGACTATACACTAGATTCATGATTGTTATAAATATGTCTCTAAATGTCTTGTGCGATTGCTTTAGACAACTGAAAATTGAGTCTGTAATCGCTACAAGATCATGGTTGATGTAAATTAAATATATTTGGTTATTTTTTATTTTGAGAGAGTTTTATAATGTTATATATGACTGTAACTTTTTTCCTCAAAGAGATGCCATTATATTTCTGCTCCAAGGTATACGTTATGATGGGTCTCTCACTCCTCTAGTATATTTAAATATGATATTAGTCCTCAATTAATTAGTCACTCTTCGCATGGTTTTCATACTCGGCGTAGTGTCATATTTCGACGTTAGTGACATATAAAAGGCTAGGTGATTTGGCGGATAATCCTGGTAAACTAATAGGATGTGTTTCATAATATAGTTATAATAAGATTATATTTCATATGTATGTTTAGATAATATTATAAAATTTAGTTCAGTTGATTTATAGACTAAAGAAAATCTTAAGGTCCCCCTTACGCTTCGTTCGCTGAAAACGAATTAACGTTACTTGGTATATTCTCTGTGAGCTATGAGGTGAAATGAATATAAATGTTCTTATACATGAATCTGAGTTGTTATTTCGATGAAACCTAAAAAAAAAATACTAAATTATCGGAATTTTGATAAGAGTTGTAATAGCTAGTAGATAATATATCTAGTGCATATTCACACTCATCTCTTATAATTTTTTTTTTACTATTTTTCCTTAATTCTTGTGAACTTTAGTGCATGTATAATAATTATTTTTATCTTACAAAACGACAGTCTCACGTTTTTTTATATAACTTTAGTTTTTTAGTGTTTTTTTGTTTTACTGTGTGAAACATTATAATTCCTTTACAAGGTTACCATCTAAAAAATAATTTAGTGTCATTAAGATAGATATGGTTTAAGTGATAATGAGCTTCTTAATTTATATATAAGATAATAAAAATAAAATTATTTAATGTACTGTTTTTATAAGACGAGCTATATTCGCTCCACACATGCGGGTAGTTTGTGGTTCGACAATCCCGTTTGCTCTCAGAAATCATTAGAACAATATAGTGTTGATGATACATAATTTTCGTGTAATCATATTGATTTACCTTCGAGCATGGATTTGCCTAAATACACATAAATCATTTGCACATCAAGGCTCTATGATATATGCTCTGACCAAAGATTTTGTCCTTGGCAACAGTTTAAATGTCAAAGTACGTTACGTATTTTGTATTTATGTGATAGTTACTTATTCACTGTTGTTAAGTGTAGTAACTTTATGGTGATGTTTAAGCTTTTTAGTCGAATATGCTTATAAAGTAGTAATGCTTAGGTGTTATTGATTGTTGTACATTATAGATTCTTAGTTCATATATTATATAGTAGATGATTTATGTATAGGTCTTTAAGTATACATATGTGTGTAAACTTTGTACTACGTTATATATAAGCATATATATATTACGTTGATTACTCAGTGATTATTAAAGTATCTTATATATTATTTAATTGATTTAATGTTTATCCCTATCAAATTAATATGTAAGAATAAGTCAACTTCTCGCCGAAAGTATGAAGCATTGAAGTATTACTAGTGAATTACTATCGACCCGATCAGTGAACCATTAACAAATGAAGGACCGTTATCAATATGTTTTTTTCACGCTAATTTGTTAAGAGTGGAGTGTTAGGGAAAAAATCGCGCTCAACCTATAGGTGATGGGGTACCGTTTTGATTAATGGATTTTCCTGTGATGTTTTTTTAATTATTTTTAGAGTATTTAGTTTTACCTATAAAAATTATTTTTCATAGAATATATCTGTATATTATTAGAGAGATAAAGATAAAAAAAAAATAATTAGGTTAGATAAAGTTACACTTGCCCTCGTAAAATTATAACTTACGCTAATAAGGAAACGAAAAAAATTATTATTTAATGCACCATCTCCTCAGAAGATAAGTTAAATAAGTTACTTTATATGTTTGTTGCCCTCAAAATCGAAGAAATGAAGTGCCTTTAATGAGAATTCTTACGTCGATACTTCATTATAAGAAATGATATCAGTATCATCTATTCATGAGTATGTTTATATATGTTATAACATAAATGATATAAAGTCTGTACATTTTTCTAATTATCAGATCAAATTTATACATTTTGGATTGTAAAACTTTGCGTTATTATAGATATTAATTTTTTTTCGTTCTATAAATACACGTATAAAGTGTGACGTCATACGATTATGTTAAAACTCGTGATTCGATCCTCTACGAGTTGAGTAGTGCTGAACGGAACGTGCTGATATTTAGGCGTACCTGTCATTTCTCTCGATGCTTATGATCAGTTTTTAAACTTAATAACTCCTTTTAAAGCCTCGTTGTTCATCGCTTTTTATGCATCGATGATAATCACGCTACCGTTATTCGAGTTTCGCATACGTAAAAGGTTCATAACGCAATTTTTAAGGAGATTATGTAGGTGTTGCTGTTGTGTAACCTATCTTTATCAAGCTTTTACTCTTAGATATTCATTATTACTGAGTTGAAATTAATGAGTTGCTGTCATTTTTCATGTCTGTGGCTCTTTATTAACATACAGCGCCAATATCTTCATATCTCCACAAGAATATCAAGCAACACTGTCGAAAAAACATCTTGTCAATGATTACTAGATGATTTGAAATACTTCTAATAAGATTATACCTTTTTTTTTAGGGATACTCATTTTCTAATTATCATTAATACTCTCATGATAACTACGCGATACTATAAATAAGAAATTCTAAATGAATCTATTGAGGGACAGAATTATCGACATCAAACAGAAGATGAGTGAGGGAGAAAGTACTTAGTTAAGCGAGGAGTTAGTATCGAATTGTGGAGTGGAGTTGGTTGCATATACGAGCGTGTGGAATTTTGCTGATTTACGCTTTAAGTGTATGTAAAATGTTGCAAAATTTTTTAAGATTATAAAACTAATGTAAAGAAATAATTTATATAGTAAAATACTATAATGTTTAATAAGCAATTTACCTTCAACAAAAAATAAAGTCATTAATTGTGCATTCTCATATAGAAGTGCCATTATGAAACATTGGAATAGTTTTTAAGAAAACAATAGTCGCGGAATCTATTCATTACTTTTAGTATGAACATATTAATATATTCTATTTAAAAAAAAATAATATAATGATTTTTGAAATAAATAAAATAACACTTGAGAATAAAATAACGTAAAAAAATAGAATCAAATAAATATAATTAACTATTTAAACAATGATTTAATCCATTCTAAATAATTTATATAATGTTTAGAGGAGAAATGAGAATATTTTAAAACTGCGAGCTAACAAATATAAGAAAAATATACAATAAACACTAAATATAATTGATATAATAATTAGAATGAACACTTAGGAAAAAGCACATGTAATAGATTACTCCAATGTAAGGAACGTTATTAAGTAACTATTGCTTAAAATATCTAGCTGATTGTGAGTCCATGTATATAAGAATACATACTAAGTTTAAGCAAAATGGAATCTGAGTAATTTATGATCAGCTCACCACTTTAGACCCGTATGCCGTTAACCGCGACAAAGAAAGTCTCGTGGTTTCTACAATTAGTGAGAGAAGACTTATCTATGTCAAGAAATATTTTATTAGATAAGTAGGAAAAACGTTAAACCCGGACAAAAGGAAAACGTTCTCGTTGTCAAAAAGATCTGGAGAATGTATAGGGTAAAAAGAAAGGTGCAATATTAAGAAATGTTTGTAGATGTGGCTTAAAGAAAACCGAAAAGTATGACGTATCTATTCTAGAAGTGAAAACTGATTATGTGTGTTGATACCTATCTGCCGATGTAAATTAGATATATCGATTATAAGTTGTCTTATCTTCGATCACAATAATTATAACCTAAATCGTCTGAGGAGCTATAAGAGGCACTGATATAATTCTTAAATACTAAATTCATATCGTAAAAGTAACTAACATCGAACTCATAAAATTAAAAAAATCTCAATCTAAAAATTATAAACTCATAATATCAAACATCGTCGATTTAATGATTCACCATAATACATCGCAATAATTATGTCTTTTATATCCTGTTTTTTGCTTCTGTGCACTGAAGTAACTTGTTAGTAAATTATTCCAAGAACTATGGTGTTGACTAAAATAATGAGTAATAGTACGCATGAGAACAGTGTAATTGATGATTGTTTATTCAAGCACATGAGATTGTGTATTACAGTATAGTGAGTTCTGAACTAAACTAAGAAAGCGGATTTAAGATGTTGCGAATATTTTTGATATAGAGACTCTGAAGCGGGTGGTTGATTCGAAGCTACCACGAAAGACTAAATGAAGAAAAGTAGTGTCAACTATATAGACATAAGTAAATCGAAAATGATGTGAGGATATTATACTTATTTTGTATCGGATATGTATAATGTATTGATACTGAAGGGGATTTTTGTTATACTAATAATACTATGCGCATTCATAAAAGGCAATTGGCTATGGAGTGTCTTGTTACTCAAAAGCACAGTGTCCGTCATCGACATAAAATTGAGAGTCACTCTAGTCTCATGTGTTGTTAATAACAGTCATATCTCGTCAATCGTCCGCAAAGATGATTAATTATTTCAAATCAACATCAAAGATCAGATGCAAGCAACTTTCTAGTGACAACTTCCCTCCGTTCACATTTTGTGAGCAAAAAAACATGTGGCTTGGAAAAAATACGATAAGCCTGAGATCAAGTACGATTTGTCTTTTTCTTATTCGCCGGAGTTGTTACGGTTACTTGAAAATTTAAGAAAATCGGAAGGTGCAGAATCTGAAAACTCTGATTCGGGTGATTCTGAATACCATGAAGAACCGAGTGAAGAAATAGGTTGCTCTTACCTCTTTGATTCCACGGCATGTGAAGAGATTGATGAACGTAAACAGGAAGAAAAAACTAATATTGAAATATGCGGTCAGAAAAAACACGATTCTATGTTACTGGATAGAATATGGAAAGACAAAGAACATCGTAAGTTAAGACAGCGCCAATATCGAGAGCGGCAAAACATCGATACTAAAGAACAAAAACGAAAGATAAAAGAAATCAAAAGCGACCCTCATAAATTTCGCGAGTTAAAAAGTAGCAAAACTGCACTTACCCCCGAGAAAATTATTTGTGAAGCCAGTATACGGGATGCCGATGAAATTGTACCGGACAATTTAGGAACGTACGGAGACATTATTTGCCCCGTATGTAAAGCCAAAAAATACAAAGGAGAAGCTGAGAGCCTTTGCTGTTCTAACGGTCAGGTACGTCTTAGCCCCATGAGTGAAATCGAAGACGATGCGTTTCTAGAACTATATAAGAATAAAACCGAGCTTTCAAAGTATTTCTTAAACAACATATATAGTTTTAACGAAGTGTTTACATTTTCGTCTTTCGTAACATCTCAACAATCGGAGGGTAAATATTCCCAGTTTACTTTTCGAATTAGAGGGCAGGTGTACCACCACCTAGGAAAATTAAAACCTCAGTTTATGTTGTCTGATAAGACATTGGAAGACTATAAAAAAAAAAACGGAAAAAGTCCCTACGTTGCAAATTTCGAAAGTAATAGTAAATATGATGTAAATAAACCTCTTCATAAATATTTGGATTGTTACTTTTACTTTGATGAAGCGCAGCAAATAGATATACGAACTAAGGAATTAATGGGACGTTTGCGAAAAGCTAAGGAAGAACTTAAAAATTCAGATGAAAAAGATTTTCGGACATTTGATTATCTGCAGAACCAAATAGGTGTCCGGGAACAAAACCGTGAAATTGTCGAATTAATCCAAAATTATTTGGTTCGGAAGAACAACATATTGCGTCCCTTATTGAATGAATTTAAATCTGCTGCTGAATTAGTTAATTCTCAAGTAAAGCTAAGAGGGACCATTCCTGAGGTGAAGATAACTCTGAGATACGGCGATCCGGATAAACACAAACTACAACAGCATAAAGGAACATATAGTTTACCCGTTCAGACGAATTCTCAAGTCGGGGGGATCGTCGACCTGTCTTCAGATCCCACAGAGCGAAAAACTAGGGCTATCGTCATATCCTCCCCTAAACCAGAAAGTCAATATGCCACCGTTATGATTAGTTCTAATAGCGAATTTTACGATTCGTTTCAATATCCACTCCTAATACCTAACGGCGATATCGGTTTTGGTTATGACAGATATAAGAAACATAAGATAGTAAAAATTAAAAATATTTCTCCTGAGGATGAAGTTGTAGAAGCTGAAGAGGAGTCATTTGACAAAAAACGAAAGTGTATTACGCTATGTATGTTTTATCCTTACACCTTTTGTGAGAGAGAGGGCGAATTCAACTATATCGTCCAAGGCCAAAAATTATTTCAAATGTACGTTATCGATTGTCAATTTAAAAATGAGAATAATTTATTAAATTACATTTTTCATAATCAGAAGAAGATTCGAAAAGAAAGGTTCGACATCCTAAGAGATACGGAAACCTCTTCAGATTATGGCCAGAAAGTGATTCTACCTCCTTCGTTTATCGGTGGTCCTCGATATATGAAACAGAAGCAGCAGGATGCAATCGCTTTCATAGGTAAATACGGTAGTCCCGATTTGTTTATTACTTTTACAATGGGAACCGACTGGGAAGAATTCAAACCCTTTAAGAAACAATACGGTAAAACGTGGCACCCGATGAATAGACCTGATTTGGTTTCTAGATTTTTTAAGATGAAGTTGAACAATTTAATAAAGGATTTAACTGTGGAAAGCATATTTGGCAATGTAAAAGCTTACATTTACACCGTCGAATGGCAAAAACGAGGATTGCCTCACGCTCACGTCCTTCTATGGTTGGCAAGAACTCTTAAGGGGGATGAAATCGATTATTTCATATGTGCTGAAATCCCCGATGAGACGACCGAGAAAGAACTTTTTGATTTAGTTACCGCTAAAATGATACATAACCCATGCGTGGGCTACAACGATCGTAGCCCCTGTTTGGATAAATTTAAAAAGTGCTCCAAGAACTTCCCCAAAAAGTTTCAATTGGAAACCGATAGTAAAGTAAACGGCTACCCGAATTACATGAGACGGAATATTGACGATGGTGGTAGGTTTTTCAAGAAAATGATTAATATGAACGCAGGGCAAAACGCTAAGAAAAAAAACAAAAAAAAGCAGATAACCATCGATAATTCGTGGGTCGTTCCCTATAATCCGTATCTACTTCTGAAATATCGATCTCATATTAACGTTGAGTGTTGTAATTCCATCCGTTGCATTTCGTACGTAACGAAATATATTAATAAAGGTTCCGATCGAATCCTCTACTCGCTCGAACAAAAAAATAAGGACAATGAAATTAAGAGATATCAGGATTCGAGATATATCAACGCTAATGAAGCTACGTGGAAGCTATATAATTTCCGTCTTCATATGCACAAACCGAGCGTCATGACGTTAGACATTCATTTAGAGAAAGAACACGATATTTACTATTCGGAATATGACGATAAAGAAACTGTTGATGAGAAATCCGTCAAAAAGCGTACGACTCTTATGGGTTTTTTTGAACTCTGCGCACGTGACGAAAAAGCGAAAGAGTTATTGTATACGGACGTCCCAGTTCATTATACCTGGCAGAAAGGAAAAGTGCGGTGGAACCAAAGAAATAATTAGTCTCCAAAAGAAAACTTTACCGAAAATCCTCAACGATACAAGCGAACATAGGTATCTATATTCATCTTAATACGGAAATGAGAAAAATGGGTATACAGAATTAATATTCTCCCCTAAACTAAAAATCCCCCGTAATTGTATATATTTTAAGATATAACCTATCGCATTATATTATGAATATCACGTAAAATATTAGAAAGTCATATACTACTCAGTTTATCAAGATTTATATATCAGTATGATACAACCGCAGATGGATGTCATACGATAATTATTATATATATATTACGTAAGCATACAAAGACTATCATTCTTTACCAGAATATTAGAATAATTAACACAATGTTATTTAATTACTTTTTTATAATCTTGCATAAGTATGATTATTTTGGAGACATCGTACCTTTGATAAAGTAATATGAATCGGCTGAAAGATTCTTTCGGAGAGACTGAAATTACTATACGTAAATATGCATCGGTCTGTCATTCCAAATTCTTATTTATTTCTCACATTTGTATTACTAGTATTACCTGTGTCAGTACTCCCTCCTTGTTATCGCGCATTGAAAAAAAAAAAACGTAATCTGTCTAAGGCCAGTCAAGTTTACAGTACTTTTAATTCGAAGACTTGACAATTTTTTAAAGTCCTTGCTTTCAATCTTTTGATCAGCACTTTGAATTATTCTTTTTGGTCCGGAAGAATTTTTAACTAATGTATGAGAATATATAAGATTATATTAAGACTTGAGTAAAGTCTATATGTCAAGTAATAGAAGAGCTAAGCACATTTGCGTGTATGGAGAACTTATTCACCACCTAGTATCCGATAATACATTTTCTCAATAGACGACCTGGGCTATGAAATTCAAGAATTATCAGCGCTAAAATTATAATTATTCTCTTTGTCTTGTGCTCTTTCTAAAGAATCTTATTAGCAATAGTACAGAGATATTCTCAGTTTACCTTATTCGGAGCAGAGAATGAGCAATGTTTCTTTAGAGCAGAAAGCGTTCACAAATAAGTCTCGCGAAACTTTTTTTCTACTAATTGATATAGACACAAGAGTAATAAGGTTACACAAAAAAGTGTCCGCTCCAGCCCAGTTAGCAATATGAGAATCAGATTCTTTTTTACCATATAAAACTGCTCAAACCCTGAGAGCGGGAAGATAAACTTCACCTATAATGTTAACTAGAACTTTTGTAAAGCATTCTTCCTAATTTTTAACATAATTCCTCTTTAAACGCCGAGCTAAACATTACCGAAGCATGTTAAAAAGGGGTGATTACCGGTCCTTCGGACAGACAATATAACGATTCCATCGACGCTCCCGGCTAAGGTAACCGGAGCAGAATCTTTTTTCTGCCTTCTGAATTGTTAGCCACTGACATGAATATATGTGCCTTAATTTCGTGGCTAATATTTGACGACATAATTCCCTGAATTTTGAAAAACCTTAATTAGTCTAAGGATTGAAAAATATAGACTACATCCTTTCAACAAATATTTTTTAGGTCCTTAGTATATTTAACACCAAACTTCGGGGATCTCTTTAAGGCTGCTGTTTACACGTTCAAAATTAACCAATCTTTCAGCTTAACTTAAATCTTCTTCCAATTTTTTTTCCAGGATACCCTTAAATGTTGTTTTTCGCGTTATGTCTTTGTTCCACTCATCGAATTCGAAAGTGGCTGAAAGAACTGCTCGATAAAGTTAGATTTCCTTTGAATGGAGAATCATGGAATCCAAAGTGTGTGGTATCTGTTACGTAAATGAAGGTATTGCAGTTCTCTGAACATGTATAAAGATAATTGCGGACCACCCGCTAAAAACACTAAAATCATGTGTATTCTTGGAGAGTTTTTTCCTTAATGATAATTTGTATTGTTAACATAAATAAATATATAGCATAATATGCTTATAGTCACAAATATATAAATTACTATTAATCAGTAGATTATTTTATTAGAGTAATATAGATTAAAACGAACGATCAATATGTATGATAGAGTATGGTTGTTGAATTCGTCTTGCGCTGAATATTTCGTCAATCTTGCCTGTGTGATTTGGAGGAAAAACCACAGAAATAGCCTGCCTGCATAAAGCAATACTGGATTCTGGAGATATCTGCAAGAAATATAATAACTAACCAGAAAACGTTAGAATTACGAACGAAACGGGGATTCAGGAAAGACACAAAATGATATAACTCGTAATATGTATGTACTTGAATCAATAGATCAGAGCTTAGCATAAATAAACTCCTATTGTGATTAAATAATATGTGATGGCGGGGAGTAAAATCTCGAGGATTCACGCCCTGTTATTATGATATTTACGAATTTTTGGTATGTACTTCAATAAGGAAAATTTATGTAGAAAAATAATGCATCTCTGCATCAAAATAACATCAATATGGTTCAAATATCAATCATTTGTGTTGACAGTAAGGTAGTAAGCTCGTATGTGAGTTACATTTTACTAATTTATGTGATTTAATGAGCTATGTAATCCACTTCTGACTAATTTAGCGTAAAAATAGACGATATCAATTATTCAATCGGCGCAAAAGAGGTCATTTTGCTCCACTCAACCGACGCATGAATGTAGGATCAAATAATCTGGAGGGCTGAAAAGTGAGGTAAACTGTTTTTCGTGAAAATGTACTGAATTTAAGACTGAGGGCCAATAAAATGCGATTTTACTATAGCTATGATTCATTTAGGTGAAGGCCGTATGTAAACAGCCGATAATGTAACGTTTGATAACAGTTTAATCAAGCTAAAGATATACTTGTGTGATTATGATTTATTTTATCATTTATTTCTATGATGTATTTCTCGTAATTTTCCTCATTCCCTACCACTACACGAGTTGAAATTAAAGGTTGGGTGGTAGCCCATTTTTTGGATGGAAACCATGAGAACATATCACTCCCCCTCCAACAAGTCTCTATGTCAAAAACCTCCAGTTAGAAGAGACACAACATTGTTCGTACTATATTAACGTATGATATAATTCTTATAGCAATAAGATTGCGTCAGCACGCACCGGATCCAAACCTGTTTCACGCCGGATCGCGTCAAATCAAGGCTGTGGGCGCGCACGAACGCGTTGTCCCTTCATGATAATGTGAGCGGCGCAAAAACATGCGATATTTCTGAAACTCGAAATATGATCTTTATAAACCTATATTTTAAGCACCAATATTGGTATATTATTATTACTCTTATTTACGTATCCCACCACGCGCGACGCGGACGAACCAACCAACCGGTTAGTTTCCCATTGCTCACCCGAAATGCCTCCCGTCAAACTCTACATGATTCCAGACTCCCTCTCCAGCATTGTTCCTAAATAATATTCTCAAAATGTTCAGCCTTCATCAATACTTATTTAATACTCCTCTCTAATAGGGTTGCCGGTTCTGCTTAAACCTCCTCTTAACTGGAGAACGTCAGGCGACGTATATCATTCGACACTACTTCAGTACTAATCTATATTGCATCTCTTGTCCTTACAATATCGAAATTTCAGGCGCGCCTTACGGTTTCCCAACTATATTTTTGAGAGCGGTCACTTCGCTCCCGCCCTTTACGGTGGGTCTCTATGGGTTACAAAGTAATTACTCGAAGTTCTACGAGCGATGATCCCACTACGTCCAATCATCTCTAACCTCGACCCAAACTCGTCCTAAGCCTAAAATCCCACAGCGCTCTACGTAACCACTAAACCAAGCGTAGGCGCAATTATTTTAACGTTCGCTATCGGGGAGGTCTTACACCTTCCTTATGAATTATACGTTTCTCGACACATTGGAAATTTGGAAGTCGAGTTTTGCGACATTTTAAGTGTTTTAACATCAATATAAATTTATATTACATTACAATAATCTAAAGCTTTCTATATCAACTCCATACCTCTTTCAATTCTCCACATTCCTCTATCCAAGATAGATTGTTCCATTATCTGACCAAATCACAACTAGCGAGTAGCGTCAACTATACCGATCTAAACGTAGTTAAGATTCTGATCATATATATATTTTTGTAATGATAAATTAAACTCACCAACGAGTACAGCTACATGAAATATGAAACCCAAAGACATAAAAGTAACACTTAGAGACCGCAGAAAATAAAATAAGGAGAGAAAACATTATAAGTTAATGTAGAAATGTGTACTGGATAAATATAAGAATAAATAAGTCTGTTATAAAAAACTGGTCAAAGACCGAGAGTTTTATTTTCTCCATATAGTTCATCTCCAGCTTTTAAGCTTTTAAGTCATGATCTGTCTATCTTGTCGCAGAGAATGCATGCGACTTAAGCGTTATTTTTATCTTTTCTGATCATACATCTGTTGCCCAAACGGCTCTTCCCTTTTAATCCTTTATTCCTATCTAATATATTTGCTTTCATTCATATCCCATATCCTTTAATGCTTCATTCAAAAACAGCAGTTGCCATTGTACTTTTGTTTGGCTTTATGATATGCTAAATTAATAAAACCTAAATTTATTCTGATTTTTCTCTAGTATCAAAAATACTGGGAAAGAAAATTCATCATCATTTCCACTTATCTATTTTCTTTTTCATATATTATTTTTTGCAATATTAACAGCATGGATCATAATGTAGGAGAGCAACAACACCAGAGGGATAGCCACCTTACTACTACTAAAACAACACCCCACCACATCCTAAGGATACAACAGTTTTACACTAGGCTTTTCCATTATTCTAATGCATCGGCCATCTGAGTCCGCACCTGTGGCTATCGAATTTATCAATTGACCTAAAGAGCTTAATTTTTCCAATGCTTTTTGACCTACAAGATGATTCCCATTCAATATAAATATTGATTCTAATTGCCATCTGGGATCAGCACGTTAGAGAATGTTTTTCCAATTCATCAGCAAATTGCCAATTGTCACCAAAGTGCAACATCTTCAATCAATATGACTTTACTACACGTGACTAAAAGATCATCTACCCTTCCCTCCCTATAGGTAGGTAGAAACTTTCATGTTAACTGCTCTTAAATCTCTAGAATTACAGTCTCCTATGAATGCTTAACAAATAACCGTAAAACTGCTATGTTATTGTTGAAGGAATACTTGTTCAAATGGCTATCCACGTCCTTTGCAACATTTAAGCCCAAATAGGATGTTTAAACAACTTTACGTACCGAACCTTAAAGTACGTTCCTCTATCATAACACAGATAATGCCGTACCCAATCATGATTTATGCTTTCAAATTGATTATAACTGTTCGATCTCCGAATGCGACTCCCTTCATTCTAGCTATATTCCCATTCTAAAGCAAATCATTCAATTCTGTCAAATTTTATGTTGAAAAAAAGAATTTAGTGCAAACTATGAAGAAATAGCCCTTATAAACAAAATTATTCTTTAAAAAATGAATTTATAGGCCAAAATTTTTTGAAAAAACAAATAAATAAATAAATAAATTATAATTATTTTCTTCCTAACTTTTAAAATAATAATTCTTTGAACTATGAACTACCTGAACATATGGAAAATAATTTTATTTAAAACATCGTTTCTTAAAAATTAAAACTTCAAAAAATACATCTTATAAACTAAATAGTCCCTTAGATAGTGAAAATTAATTTTAACATCCGAAAAAAATAAGTGATAGACTCAACCCTCATTGTGAGAGCCCAAAAGCTGATTGGGTCTCGGCAGCATGCATAATGTCCACAGAGATTATTGAAAATTGGTAGTTAAGAAAGCCTTCCGTAACATGTTACATTAGATTTAATGATTTGTGGAATTCTACTTTATATTTTCTTGAAGATTTTTTTGGGTTGAAAGTCTGTTAATGACTGATTACCTTTTCCATCGCTTTACTGCGTGTTCTAAGTGGTTCCATTCTCTTATCTATTTTGTGGATCTTCGATTCAAACACACAAAAAATAAAATTCCTGAAGTAATAACATCCACTATAACCCAATTCCTTCGATAAGACCAGTTTAGGTTCCTATAATCCAAAAAATAGATAAGCCAGCTTTAAGATCACCTTCATTCTGATGAAATAAGAATCAGAGATTAATATCAACATAAGATACCACAAAAAATATTTGTTTCATAGCATTCTTTCCCTTTCCATGGAATTTTTTATTTATTTTTTTTTTTGCCATATGCTAGATAAAATATACCACCAAACTAATCATAAGCAATTAAATTCACTAACCTTGCGTTAGGAGCAGTATCGATTATTTAAGTAAATAGGAGACCATTGAATATTTAGTTAAGACTTCAACGGAAGGCATGCCCCTATTAATTTAAAGAAAATTAGGAGAGAGACCAACGCGAACCTCTACAATAAAAACAATTCGGGCTTACAACTCCCCCAAAAATATAATATTCTCTGTTCCACCAAGATAGTGGCCCGATCCCGTTCCCGCCATTAAATACAACCCAAACATTGCGAAAATAAAGTAGGGCCTATATTAGTACATTAGAATAGCAAATATTATCATTGCCAGTGATATAATATATATCTTATAAGACACAACAATCATATAAAGAAAAAATAAAAGATAATTCTTCTCAAATCTTTTTTATTATTACCCAAAGTATTGAGATTAGAACTATATGTGATTCCCCGGAGAGATTATAATTTTATTATATTATACTACTAAAAAGTTTCACTTATAATAACTTTGAACTACTGAGACAACTTTCATCTTATACAAAGGTATATGCAACTTTTGTAGTACCCAAGTGCTTCTAGTATTTTGTTGTACAATATTTAGTGATAGAGATACTTATGTTAGTACCCACATTAGATGTTAAGTAGAGTAAAGTATTAAATATAAATTTATAAAGTAATATTTATATTCTTAATAAAAATAATAATGAGAACAATAATAATGAATTAAATTTGATCAATTATATATTAAATTTATTTAACCCAAAAAATCCTAGATTACTACATAAACTTTATAATAGATAATTTCACAGGAACTATAATACATAAGATGAATATATTATAAAACTACATTAATTTAAATTATAATGATAAGAAGTACCCAGGATTTGAGATTCTTATCTTATAGGTTGA
>JABUQX010120420.1:52500-60475 GCA_015478945.1 Trachelipus rathkii | reverse complement strand
ATAACTTCATTCACTATGACACTTACACTCACCATAGACACTTCTTACATTTACACTTATACACATGTATAAACACAATAACCCTTTGGTCTTCCATGGATCAATTTTAGCCCATCCTAATTTTAGGCACTTAAACATTTTTATTAAAAACATATACTTTACAGACCTTAAAGCAGTAAATCAGTAAATCAATAGAGGTGTTAACTAACACCTAGGGGGAATAGTATGCTTTTGTTTTACTGTTTTACTGCTTTAACTCATGTTTTACTGTTTTAACTTATATGTTTTACTGCTTTAACTCACATATTTATTAACATTACATACCTTAAAGCAGTAATCAGTAAATCAATAAGTGTTACCTAACACCTAGAGGATAGTATGCTTTTTTTTTACTGCTTTACTGCTTTAACTCATATGTTTTACTGCTTTAACTCATGTTTTACTGCTTTAACTCATATGTTTTACTGCTTTAACTCACATATTCATTAACATTACATACCTTAAAGCAGTAAATCAGTAAATCAATAGAGGTGTGACCTAACACCAAGGGGGATTAGTATGCTTTTGTTTTACTGCTTTACTGCTTTAACTCATGTTTTACTGCTTTAACTTTCTGCTTTACTGCTTTAACTTTCTGCTTTACTGCTTTAACTTTCTGCTTTACTGTTTTAACTTTCTGCTTTACTGCTTTAACTCATATATTTTATTAACATTATGTTTTTTATTTTGTTTTAATACTTTTTATTTATTTTTATTATTATTTTTATTTATTTTTATTATTATTTTTATTATTTTTATTATTTTATTTTTATTATACTTTAGTGTTATTTACTTCATGCCTATTGTTATTATTATTTAGAACACACACACACACACACACACACACACACACACACACACACACACACACACACACCACACACACATACACTTACACATATACACACATTCACTATGAAACATATACACACATTCACTATGAAATACTTACATTTGCCCATAAGACACTTTACATTTACACTTATACACATGCGGTCACACACATTCACTATGATGCTTATATACACACATTCACTATATGACCTTTGTTTAAATCATAGACACTTACATTTACACTCACCACACAGATTTACTTACACTCACACAGATTGCCCACACTCCACACAGTTACACAGATTTACTTACACTCGCACACAGATTTACTTACACTTGCACACAGTTTACACACACACACAGATTTACACACACACACACACACACACGCACACTCACTTACACATATAACGTATAATTTATTGAAACATTTTATGTTTTAATTAAGCACGTACATTTATATTACTCATTCAAATATAACTAAAATTATTTCAAAGTTTCTTAAAACTTCTATAATAAATCAATCATTATCTTTGAATAAAGAATTTATTATTAACTGTTAATACTTTTTGTTTATAAATTTTATAACTATCAAGTTTTTTATAATAACTTTTACTAAAATTTTATGAAATTTTATTAAAAACATATATTTTACGTACCTTAAAGCAATAAATCAGTAAATCAGTAGGGCCAGCCCCTAGCACCCCTCTACATCAAGCTATGCCACGTTTTGTTCTATTGACTTACTGCTTTACATCATCTTTAGCCATGTAATAAGTATAAAATAACAAAATAAGTTCTTCTCTGCTAACATAACATGTATTTTATTAAAATCATTCTAAGTTTTTATTTAAAAATAACAATTATTCACTTACATTTATATTATTCGCTCGATGTTAACTAAAAATATTTCAAAGTTTTTTAAATAATTCGGATTTTCTTTATTATTATTATTATTATCTATGTACATTGACAATCCATCACGAGAAAACACAACAACCTTACAGATACGAAACTGACCTCTCTCTGTAAAATGTGTTGAAATAACTACTTTAGGTCTAAATTTAGGATAATCCTTTTTGTAACCCGAGGCGATTTAAGCCTAATTCCAGGTCAAAATATATTTCAAACTGACCTTTTTCTGTAAAATGTGGTGCAATAACTACGTTAGGCCTAAATTTAGGCCTAAATTTAGGATAAGCCTTTTTGTAGACGGGCTAATTTAATCCTAATACCAGGTCAAAAGGTAATTCCAGTATAGACAAGAATCATTGTTATTATTATTTTTATAAATATATTTCAAACTGAAACATGCTGGATCGGAAAGATCCTTTAAGCAGGTAAAAAGGAAATGTTTTCCTTACTTGTGATTGGTCGGGGTAATCCTTATCTCTATATGACCTCGTATGTGATTAGTCGAGAATTATTTTATCGTCTTTTGAAAATTAACGTTGTTCTTTAAACTTGTATTTGAGCAGGTGTGTGTTTTATTATCTTTTAGACCCAAACTCATTTTAAAATCATAGTCATTTTAGCTGTTAAGCGGTGCACAAGTTATCTGATTTGTATTAAAAGTGTTTTATTTTTACTAAGTGTATATCATATTTATAATAAATACTTACATTGAGGAATAATTATTAATTTCACTAGAATAGATAATAATTAATTCACTAGTTCATAAACTAACCACCAGGGCTCAGCATGAGCCCCACCCGCAAAGGCAGCCAACCCCGCACCCGCAGGTGCGTCCCGCCGCGTCCCCGCCCGCCGCGTCCCCGCCCGCCGCGTGCGCCCGCAGGCGCAATATTTCCGCGTTCCCGCCCGCCGCGTGCGCCCGCAGGCGCAAATATTTGCGCGAATGAAATATATATATATATATATATATATATATATATATATATATATATATATATATATATATATATATATATATATATATATATATATATATATATATATATATATATATATATATATATATATATATATATATATATTGATATATATATATATATATATATATATATATATATATATATATATATATATATATATATATATATATATATATATATATATATATATATATATATCTATATATATATATATCTATATATATATTTATATATATATATATATATATATATATATATATATATATATATGCATATGTGTGAATAAGAGATATAGTGTATGTGTGTATAAGTGTAAGTGTAAGTTTCTATGGTAAGTGTAACTGCTTATAAGATGAATCATTAATATAGGTGGTATCAAAGATGACGCCATCAAAGATGAGTCATCAAAGATGAACCACCAAAGCTGAGATACCAAAGCTAAGTTATTAAAGTTGAGGCATCAAAGCTGAGGCATCAAAAGCTGAGGCATCAAAGTTGAGGCATCAAAAGCTGAGACATCAAAGTTGAGGCATCAAACTGAGGCATCAAAGTTAAGGCAACAAAGCGGAGGCATCAAGGTGGGGCATCAAAATATCAGTGGGTGGGATCGTATTATACGTAAGTGTCTGTATTCATATGTGTGTGTGTGTGTGTGTGTGTGTGTGTGTGTTTGGGTTTTGTGTATGTGTGTTCTAAATAATAATAACAATAGGCATGAAGTAAATAACACTAAGTATAATAATAAAAATAAAAAAAAAATAATAAAAATAAATTAATATGTTATATGTGTGTGTGTGTGTGTGTGTGTGTGTGTGTGTGTGTGTGTGTGTGTGTGTGTGTGTGTGTGTGTGTGTGTGTGTGTGTGGTGTGTGTGCATGTGTTCTAAATAATAATAACAATAGGCATGAAGTAAATAACACTAAGTATAATAATGAAATAAAAATAAAATGTTTTAATAAATTATACGCTATATGTGTAAGTGAGTGTGCGTGTGAGTGTGTGTGTGTGTATGTGTGTGTGTGTATGTGTGCGTGTGTGTTTGTGTATACGTAAGAAGTAAATAACACAAAGTATAATAATAAAATTAAAATGTTTTAAT
This sequence comes from Trachelipus rathkii, assembly GCA_015478945.1. Lineage (NCBI taxonomy): Eukaryota > Metazoa > Arthropoda > Malacostraca > Isopoda > Trachelipodidae > Trachelipus > Trachelipus rathkii. The sequence goes on along the minus strand of JABUQX010120420.1, from coordinate 56,608 downwards.
AAATTATACGTTATATGTGTAAGTGAGTGTGTGTGTGTGTGTGTGTGTATTATTACGATACGTATTGTGTATGTGGTGTGTATATGTGCGTGTGTGTGTATGTGGCATTCTAAATAATAATGAACGCGGAAATATTGCGCCTGCGGGCGCACGCGGCGGGCGGGAACGCGGAAATATTGCGCCTGCGGGCGCACGCGGCGGGCGGGGACGCGGCGGGACGCACCTGCGGGTGCGGGGTTGGCTGCCTTTGCGGGTGGGGCTCATGCTGAGCCCTGGTGGTTAGCTTATGAAATAGTGAATTAATTATTATCTATTCTAGTGAAATTAATAATTATTCCTCAATGTAAGTATTTATTATAAATATGATATACACTTAGTAAAAATAAAACACTTTTAATACAAATCAGATAACTTGTGCACCGCATAACAGCTAAAATGACTATGATTTTAAAATGAGTTTGGGTCTAAAAGATAATAAAACACACACCTGCTCAAATACAAGTTTAAAGAACAACGTTAATTTTCAAAAGACGATAAAATAATTCTCGACCAATCACATACGAGGTCATATAGAGATAAGGATTACTCCGACCAATCACAAGTAAGGAAAACATTTCCTTCTTACCTGCTTAAAGGTTCCGATCCATGTTTCTGTTTGAAATATATATATATAAAAATAATAATAACAATGATTCTTGTCTATACGGGAATTACCTTTTGACCTGGTATTAGGATTAAATTAGCCCGTCTACAAAAAGGCTTATCCAAATTTAGGCCTAAATTTAGGCCTAACGTAGTTATTGCACCACATTTTACAGAAAAAGGTCAGTTTGAAATATATTTTGACCTGGAATTAGGCTTAAATCGCCTCGGGTTACAAAAAGGATTATCCAATATATTTTGACCTGGAATTTTACACATTTTACAGAGAGAGGTCAGTTTCGTATCTGTAAGGAGTGCGGGTTGTTGTGTTTTCTCGTGATGGATTGTCAATGTACATAGATAATAATAATAATAAAGAAAACCCGAATTATTTAAAAAACTTTGAAATATTTTTAGTTAACATCGAGTGAATAATATAAATGTAAGTGAATAATTGTTATTTTTAAATAAAAACTTAGAATGATTTTAATAAAATACATGTTATGTTAGCAGAGAAGAACTTATTTTGTTATTTTATACTTATTACATGGCTAAAGATGATGTAAAGCAGTAAGTCAATAGAACAAAACGTGGCGTAGCTTGGTGTAGAGGGGTGCTAGGGGCTGACCTTACTGATTTACTGATTTATTGCTTTAAGGAACGTAAAATATATGTTTTTAATAAAATTTCATAAAATTTTAGTAAAAGTTATTTTAAAACTTGATAGTTATAAAATTTATAAACAAAAATATTAACAGTTAATAATAATTTCTTTGTTCAAAGATAATGATTGATTTATTATAGAAGTTTTAAGAAACTTTGAAATAATTTTAGTTATATTTGAATGAGTAATATAAATGTACGTGTTTAATTAAAACATAAAATGCTTTAATAAATTATACGTTATATGTGTAAGTGAGTGTGCGTGGGTGTGTATGTGTGTGTGTGTGTGTGTGTGTGTGTAGTAGTCAAATCTGTGTGTGTGTGTAAGTAAATCTGTGTGTAAGTAAATCTGTGTGTGAGTGTAAGTAAATCTGTGTGAGTGTAAGTAAATCTGTGTGTGAGTGTATAAGTAAATCTGTGTGAGTGTAAGTAAATCATAAATGTAAGTGTCTAGGGACAAATGTAAGTGTCATAGTGAATGTGTGTATAAGTATCATAGTGAATGTGTGTGTGACCGCATGTGTATAAGTGTAAATGTAAGTGTCTATGGGTAAAATGTAAGTGTCATAGTGAATGTGTGTATAAGTGTCATAGTGAATGTGTGTATAAGTGTAAGTGTATGTGTGTGTGTGTGTGTGTGTGTGTGTGTGTGTGTGTGTGTGTGTGTGTGTGTGTGTGTATGTGTGTTATAAATAATAATAACAATAGGCATGAAGTAAATAACACTAAGTATAATAAAAATAATAAAAATAAAATAATAAAAATAATAAAAATAATAATAAAAATAAATAAAAATAATAATAAAATAAATAAAAATATTAAAACAAAATAAAAAACATAATGTTAATAAATATATGAGTTAAAGCAGTAAAGCAGAAAGTTAAAACAGTAAAGCAGAAAGTTAAAGCAGTAAAGCAGAAAGTTAAAGCAGTAAAGGAAGTTAAAGCAGTGGAAAAACATGAGGTCAGCAGTAAAGCAGTAAAACAAAAGCATACTAATCCCCCTTGGTGTTAGGTCACACCTCTATTGATTTACTGATTTACTGCTTTAAGGTATGTAATGTTAATGAATATGTGAGTTAAAGCAGTAAAACATATGAGTTAAAGCAGTAAAACATGAGTTAAAGCAGTAAAACATGAGTTAAAGCAGTAAAACAGTAAAACAAAAGCATACTAATCCCCCTAGGTGTTAGGTAACACCTCTATTGATTTACTGATTTACTGCTTTAAGGTATGTAATGTTAATAAATATGTGAGTTAAAGCAGTAAAACATATAAGTTAAAACAGTAAAACATGAGTTAAAGCAGTGAAACATATGAGTTAAAGCAAAGCATACTAATCCCCCTAGGTGTTAGTTAACACCTCCTATTGATTTACTGATTTACTGCTTTAAGGTATCTGTAAAGTATATGTTTTTATAAAAATGTTTAAGTGCCTAAAATTAGGATGGGCTAAAATTGACCCATGGAAGACCAAAGGATTTTGGTCGTGTGTTTATACATGTGTATAAGTGTAAATGTAAGTGTAAGTGTCTATGGTGTGTATAAGTGTCATGGTGAATGTGTGTATAAGTGTAGGAGTGGGTGTGTGTATTGTGTGTGTTTGTAGATACTTCTTACGGTGATTAGGGTGTCTATGGGTAAATGTAAAGTGTCATAGTGAATGTGTGTATAAGTGTCATAGTGAATGTGTGTGTAAGTGTCTGTGTGTGTGTGTGTGTGTGTGTGTATATGTATATAAGTGTGTATGTGTATAAGTATAAGTGTGTGTGTGTGTGTGCGTGTGCGTGTGTGTGTGTGTGTGTGTGTGTGTGTGTGTGTGTGTGCACGGATGGAAATAAGTTAGGATAGATCCATACAGGTCAGGTTCCTACATGACCTCATGTTAGCACAGATACCTACCAAAGGCTAGGCATCAGTTACCTGGATGAGCTCAAGGCGGGGTGGAGGCTAGGTGCAGGAGTAGGATAGGTGTAGGCTAGGTGTAGGTGTACGCTAGGTTAGGTTAGGTTAGGTTAGGTTAGGTTAGGTTAGGTTAGGTTAGGTTAGGTTAGGTTAGGTTATGTTAGGTAAGGTCAGGTTAGGTGCAGGTTTAGGCTAGGTGTAGGCTGGGTATAGGGTATCCGGCAAGGTCAATGTCGAAATATCATGGTCAAACAAGGTTAATATATATATATATATATATATATATATATATATATATATATATATATATATATATATATATATATATATATATATACTCTTATATATATACAGTAGTGAAATAAATAAATTGGACTAGTTAATAAATAAATTATATTAGTTAGCCCCTCGGAGAAAAATATTTATTATATTCTGGATAAATATTAAATAAATATTTTTATTTTATTTAATTAAAAATATGTTAAATTATTTTTATTATAAATTTGAAAAGCTATGTATTATAACTTCAGGCTATGTTAATTATGAATAGTTATTTGGGAAGATTAATAAGGGCATGGAGATTTTGAAAAACTCGAATTCCCTTATTTAATTCAGATCATTTTTCACCTTGGGTGAAGAGGAAGTTCCTATTCAGGGCTGTAAGGAATATAGTTACATTGTATGCCTGGCAAGCCAGCTTGATGAAACAATATTCCTTTACAATATTTTAAAAAACCCAAATAATTCGCACATAAGCGTATTATGATTAAGATATATATATATATATATATATATATATATATATATATATATATATATATATATATATATATATATATATATATATATATATATATATATATATATATATATATATATATATATATATATATATATAT
>JABUQX010120420.1:22500-25000 GCA_015478945.1 Trachelipus rathkii | reverse complement strand
GAAAATGTTTCGGGCTCAAAATTAACTTATTCTTATGTATTTCCACCTGCTGAATTCAAAAATCACCATAAAATGATTGATTATCTCTTGCTTTGAATATACAGTGACTGTAATTTTTTAGTCTACATTTGTAGTATGGTGGAAATTTTGTTTTTGGGATTTGTCACACCTCTCAACTGATATAACTGAACGTTCCCCAGATGTTTGTAGATTACAAACATAACTGTTAATGTGACTGTGAGTTTCATATTGTTTATGTTTTATTTTTTTCAGAATTTCTGGTTTTGGAGTGCTTTTGAAGTAAAATGTGTTATATCAAAATGTCACGAAAATGTGTAAATTTATTGAATAATTTTCGTTACATATGTGGTAAAATAACATTTTCGTTACAGAAACGCAATCTTTTGCCTCTTGTGAAGACTACCTAACACCATTATTTTCGTATGAAGGTAGGGGACCATGATAAGTCATGGGCTCCACATACCTGTTGAAACTCTTGTTCAGTTATACTACGAGAATGGCTGAAAAATAAATAAAACGCCTATGGTTTGGTTGGAGCCTACAAACCACATAGACGACTGCTACTTCAGCTTGACTCCACCTATAAAGGTAAGATTGTCAAAGAAGAAAAGAGAAACAGTCGAAAACCAGAATCTTCCATCTGCTACTCAACCTATCCCACATTCAGATTGTCTACCAGTTCCTATTCCACCTCAACATTATGAGCTTGAAGTAGAAAATGAAGACAATGTGGAAGAAGAAGAACCCAACAAGCCTTCAACATTCCATGACACAGATTTTGAGGTAAACGATGATACACAGCACCGACTGAGTCAGGCAGAATTGAGTGATCTCATTCGAGACCTAGACTTGTCAAAGGAGGAGGCAGAACTTCTAGGGTCAAGACTACAGCAGTGGAATCTTCTCCAACGTGATGTCAGGATCTCACAGTACAGAGAACGCCAGAGGGATCTGCTTCCCTTTTTTGAGAGGAAAAATAATCTGGTTGTTTACTGCGACGTTAATGGCTTGATGAAATGTTTAAATTTGAACCATGATCCAATTGAATGGAGGCTATTCAAAGACTTCTCCAAGCTTAGTTTGAAAGCTGTATTGCTAAACAACGGCACCGTCTTCTTTCTATTCCTGTTGGTCATGCAGGTCACATGAAGGAGACATGCAAACATTACAGCTCTCCTCGACTCAATCAAATATGGTGAACACAGGTGGAAAATCTGTGACTGTACTCTTAGGATTGCAACAGGGGTACACTAAGTACTGCTGTTTTTTTTTTTTTTAAATATGTGTGATACAGTAGGGATAGGAAAGTACATTACATTCATGCATACTGGCCTGCAAGAAATATTGTCTCTAGGGAGGAAAATGTCATCGCCGAGTCTCTCGTGGACCCAAAAGATGTTCTTTTTCCACCCCTTCATATAAAGCTGGGTCTCATGAAAAATTTTGTCAAAGGTATGAACCAGGAAGGAAAGGCCTTTAAATACTTACTAGACAAATTTCGTAGATTAAGTGATACAAAGGTTAAGAAAGGTATTTTTTTGGGGTCACAAATTCGACAACTTGTAAAGGATCCTGCGTTTGACAGAGTTTTGGAGGGAAAAGAAGAGGAAGCTTGGGAAGCCTTAAAAGGAGTTATACATGGATTCTTATGGAACAAAAGAGATGATAACTACAATCAGTTGGTGACAGTACTTCTGGAAAAATACCATCAGATCGGATGCAACATGTCTCTTAAAATCCATTTTCTCCACTTCCACCTAGACCTTTTCCCTCCTAGTTGTGGAGCTGTCAGTGATGAACACGGAGAAGATTCCATCAGGTTATTTCTGTAATGGAACAAAGATATCAGGGCCGTTAGAATGAAGTTATGCTTGCAGATTACTGCTGCTCTGTGTGCTCCGGAACTCACTTACAATAGGCAAGCCAAAAGAAAATGATCTCATGAGGCCACCACATGATACTCTTCACGCCGAATCACCTGCCAGGTATTCATCCGTCAATTTAGAACTCTTAGAATATAACTGTCATTAACAATATTTATTTAAAATGCATTTCAAAGTTGGTGGCATATGTAATTAAAATATAGAGTTTTTTCTTAATCTATTAAAATAGCATATTCCCACTTATTGTATATCACAGAAACTAGAGCTAATAAAGACTTTTCTTTGTTATACTCGTTTCACACACCCAAAATTAGTGAGATTACACTGATGAAGTTAAGAAAACATTCCCCAAAATTTTTTTTGTTGCCCATTGTAATCATTATATGCATCCCCTATCAAACTTTGGCATATTGCCCCAACAATTAAATACTAAAGTTAGCTCCCTTCAAAATAATCACCAAGATACTGCAAAAATATAGTGAAATTTCAATGCCTACCATACAGCCTGGTAGCAAAATTAGCTATCTGCCGTCAGAGAAACTCGTATACTGGAAGAGCTGGAATCTTTAGACATTTTGAACTGCAAAAACCTTAAA
>JABUQX010120420.1:0-17500 GCA_015478945.1 Trachelipus rathkii | reverse complement strand
ATATATTTAATATAATATAACTTATATAATATATTATATATATACTAATATACTATATATATTGATATATATAATAAATATATCATATATATATATAATACTATACTATATATATATCTAAGTATATAGTACGCTATATATAATATGATATATACTCATATTATTCATAATATAATATTTTATTAAATATTAATATTATAATATATAGTATATACATATTCATAGGAAACATTATGAACTATTATATATAGCTATAATATATATATTATATATTATATAATATTATGTAGCAAGATGATATATATTATTATATATATATATATTATTATATATATAGTATATATATTATATATATATATATATACATATATATAAATAGTACTATATATATATATATATTATAATTATATATATATATATATATATATGATATTATGGATTTCAAATTAATTAATACTTCGGCTGAATGATTGTAATTATTATAAATTTCTAATAATAAACTAAAAATTATATATATTAAGCTAAATTCAATAACTCAACTTTCCCCGCAATTAAATTAATAATAATCAATAATAATAATAAACATTTTTTTACAAAATAATAATAATAATAATATAATAATAATGTAGATAAATAATAATCAAATTAATAATAAAATAATGTAGTTAATAATAATTATAATGATAATATCATAATAATAATTTCCCATAAAATGAAAATAATCCAAGTACAAAACTAAAAAAGAATTAATAATAATTAATTCATAATTATTGATGGTTATCTATATATATATACATTATATTTATATAAATTAATATATCCTTTATAAATATAATGATTAATAATAATAATAATAATAATAATAATAATAATAATAATATTAATATAATAAATAATTATAAACTTATTAATTATAATTGAATATTATAATTATAACTTATAATTATAATATAAATATATAATAATAATAATAATTAATAATAATAATAAATAATAATAATAATAATATAATAAATAAATAAATAATAAAATAATAATAATAGATTATGATTATAATTATTAATATAATAAAATCGTAATAATAATATTAAATAACTAATAATAATAATAATATAATAAAAATAATAATAATAATAATAATAATGAAAATAATAATAATAATGTAATAATAATAATAATAATAATAATAAATAAAAATGAATATAATATAATTAAATTTATAATTATAATTATAATTATAATCCTATAGAATAAATAATTATAATATCATAATGAAAATGAAAAGTGGAAAATGAACTTCCCCTAAAACGCTAATAATAATAATAATAATAATAAATAATAATGAATAATAATAATAATAATAATAATTAATAAATAATAATAATAATAATAAATAATAATAATAATTAATAATAATTTAATTATAATTTATTCTTTTAATTAAAATAATAATTTAAAATTATAATTAATAATAAATTAAATATAAATGTTGACTATAATGTATAATTATAATTATAATATAATTATAATTATAATTGTAGTATTTATAATTTCTAATGATAATGTATAATTATAAATAATAATTATAAAGATTAATAAATTGGAAATATGATAATGAATAATAAATAATAGTATAATAATAAACAAATAATAATAAAAATAAAAAATAATTGACTAATAAATTTGTCATAATGAATAATAATGAATAATATGAAAACTAATTAGGAAAAATGCAAATTACAAACCAATTTAAAAATGCAAAATGAATGAAAATGAAAGATGAAATATGAAAAAGATTTCATAAAATAAGAATAATCGAAAAATGATACCAAAAATAAAAATAAAGCTAGTAATCAATAATAATATTATTAATAATCAATAATAATTATAAATAATAATGATAATAATACTCTATTAATAAAATAATAAATAATAATAAGAATTATAATAATAAAAGATATCCAATAATAATAAATAATAATAATAATAAATAATAATGAGTCAAAAAATTTTTGATAAATAATAATAATAATTTATGTTAATAAAAATGATACATTGATACGAAAAATGAACAAGCACATAAATAATATAATAAGAGATGATGGGAAGAAGATGGATGAGATGATCATGATGATGCATTATGATTTGATGATGATTGATGATCAATCATAATGTTTTAATAAAATGAACAAGTATAAATTATAATTATAATTATAATTATAATACTAACTTATAATTATAATTATTAATGTAAATACCTTAGATTATCACCAGATGCGGGTGGGCAATACAGCCGCAAATGGAAAACGCAAAAGCGCAAAAAGCGCAATTATTCACGGCTTTAAGGTAAAACATGCCAGTGCCGGCTTTTTGCAGTTTTGCGCGAAAAAATTTCAAAAAAAAAAATGTGGGGGAAATTTTTAAGCTCATCAACTTTTTTAAGAGCGCAAAAGCTCAAATTTGCGCTTCTATCTAAATAATTTGCGTTTGCGCTCTGACTAAATAATTTGCCGCTTATATACCTATATATATACTATATAATTATATGTATACTAGTACTTATTACGTAATATATAGCAATATAATATATATAGTATATAATATATATATATATATATATATATAGGTATACCTATATATATATATATAATAAGTATATCATAATATATAATATAATATATATTAGTAATCATAATAAGTATATATATTATATAATATATATTAGTATATATATATATATATATATAGATACAGTATATATAATATATACTATATAACTATATATATATATATTATATATATATAGTATATATATAATTTAATATTATGTATATGTATATCTAATATTACATACGTTAATATATATATAGCGTTTATACTAACTCTTAGGGTTATATATATATATATATATATATATAACGATATATATATTATAATATAATATACTCATATATATATATATAATATAAATTAAATAATATTAAATAGGTAATATATTTTTTTTACTATTACTTTAAAATTTTAAAAAAATGACCATACTATTTATAATATATACATATTTATATATAGTTAATACTAATATATAAATATATATTATATATATATATATCATACTATAATATACAGTATATAATATATATAGTAGTTATTATATATATATATATAGATATATATATATCAATAATATACTATATATAATATATATATATATAGTTTATATACTATAATATAGTATATATATATATATACATGTATATATTAATATATTATAATATATATATAATACTCTAATATAATAATATATATATATTATATATACATATATATTATATATGATAATAAATATAATAGTAATAACTAAATACTCTTGTATTATATATACGGTATATATATATATATAATATACTTATTTATATATATATATAATATATAATATATATATATAAAATATTTTTATATGTATATATAATATAGTATATATATATAAATATATATAATTATAATATATTATAGTATAATAGTATAATTATATATATATATATATTATAACTATATATATATATATATAATTTATATTATTAATAAAAAAATTTCATAACAATCAATACAAAAATTTAAGTGAAGTTTTACTAAACAGTAATAATATAATAATAATAAGATAATAATAATATATAATTAATTAATAATCAATAATAATAATAATAATAATAATAATAATATAATAGATAATAATAACTTAATAATAATAATAATAACAACAATACATAACCAATAACATAACAATAATCAACAATAACATAATAATAATTAAATATTAAATTAATAATAATAATCCAAATAATAATTAAATCAATAAATGAATAACTATATAATTAATAGCAGAAATAATAATAATAATTTTAATAACAATTAATATATAATAATAATAATAATAATAAAAATAATAATAATTCGATCTATTATTGATTATTATTTATTATTTATATTATTTTGATTATATTTTATTGATATTATTATAATATTATTATTCATATCTATTATTTATATTATTATTATTCATTATACTATTATCTATGGTTATTTTCTTGAATTTATCGATTATTATTATTATTATTCATATTTTTATTATTATTATATATTTATTATTATTATTTTATATAATTATTATTATTATTATATTAATCTATTATTATATATAATAATAATAATAATAATAATTAATTACTCATATAATAATAATAATAATAATAATAATAATAATAATAATAATTAATAATAATAATAATAAATCAATAATAATAATACATAATAAATAATCAATAATAATTTATTATTAATTCTTATAATTTATTGTTATTATATTATTATTATATTTATTATTTATTATTTTATTATATTTTTCATTACTTTTTATATTATTATGAATTATTATTATTTATGATTATATTATATTATTATTATTATTAATATTATTATTATTATATTATTATATTACTTATATTATTATTATTATTATTATATTCATTATTAATTAATATAGTATGTATTATTATGCGATTATTGATTTATGATTCTATTATTATTATCATATTTCATTATTATATTATTATTATTATTGATTATTATTTTATTATTTATTTATAATTATTATTTCATCTATTATTATTATTGATCATTATTATTATCTATTATATTTATTATCTATTAGTTATATATAGACAATTTACTAAGATTGGTTACTTTGTGGATTTAGCGGTATTTAAACCTTTAGTGTTTTAAATTGGGACTAAAAAATCAGTTTATCACCTTTGTCTGGAATAAGTGCTCTTAAAGAGGATAAAATGAAGTTGCAAACGGTGAACAGATCGTCGTAAGCGTAACTCTTCTTTAAAATTATTGAGTGTGATGCTGTCCTGTAACTTCCCGAGATGAGAACGAGAAGGAAAATCGCGAGCCCAAGCATGTGAGCTTGGAGCCACCTTATTATGAGGGGGCGCCGCATATCTTGGATTTTTTTTTTTCCAATCAGTACTTTGCGGAGTCTGAGTCAAGAGCAAGAAGGAGCATTTTGAGGGCAATAGAGTGATGTACAATGGGACAAAGATTTGACATGCTCTCAATCTGTTAAAAAAAAAACCTTCAGCTTTGACATTAAACAACAACATAGTTCTTGGATCGTAGAACTCTATACCTACTATTTACTGTTTTATTGAATTTATTTCTTTTAATGTTTTAAAATTCAACAATATTAAATATTTCCCATATTTTTATTTATATGATAAGGATTTTTAAGCTTTGTTAACTTTTCTTTAGAAACATTCTTTCTTTGCCACAAGGGAGCTGTGTACTGCAATTGAAGAGGTGTGTGGAAAAGCGCGATGCTCGGGCTGGGCCTTCCAACAGACAGTGAAGAACAACGACATAACTAAAAAACTAAATTTCCTGCTGAAGCCGGACTACGAAGATAACTTTTTAAATAGAAGAGAGCTCTTGAGTTGCTTTATAAGTAAGTGGTTTTATTTTCAAATGTACAGCGAAACTATTAAAATAGTTGTGGTTCACCAATTCTAACAGTCATCTGTTAAAAAAAATAACAGAATTACAGGTCCTAAAACTATACAAAAATTTCGAATTTTGAAAATACCAAATCTTCATTTGTCATTAATATCAGTTTCTCATCAAATACATGGTTTTGTTTCTAGAATTTTCTGCACTATCCATGAAAATTGCTATTCACCATTGTTGGACGTCCCGAGTTTCTGTCTTTGTCCTCGAGTTCTGTCCCCTACCTTGACGCTCTGATTTCCCACCCTCCCCCCTCCAGAAGAAAAACGACGACGGGATCTTGAAGTCCATATATGCATAATAGTACAAGGAGTCTTGATTTTTAATGACAACCATTATCAGTAAAGGTCCCCAGTTATGCGGCTTTTCACAACCGCAGACAGCGTGACTCGGTCAACAACAAACAGGGAGTTCTTTCTGTGGGATAGAACGGTTCACTGGATTAATTTGATACTCTGAAGAGAGAGAGAGAGAGAGAGAGAGAGATGGAGAGAGAGAGAGGAAGAGAGAGAGAGAGGATGAGAGAGAGAGAGAGAGAGAGAGATGAGAGAGAGACGAGGGAGAGAGAGAGAGAGAGGAGGAGAGAGAGAGAGAGAAGAGGAGAGAGAGAAGAGAGAGAGAGAGAGAGATAGAGGAGAGAGAGAGAATGAGAAGAGAGAGAGAGAGAAGAGGAAGAAGAGAGAGAGAGAGAGAAAAGGCTTCTCTTTTGCCTGTAGAGAGTTAGTCTGTTTCTCAGACCAGCACAGTCCTAGCAAACAATATTACAGATATTCATCAACAATTTGGCATTTGAGGCATTAGGTCAGTTAAAATTAATATGAAATAATAACGTAATCTGAAAAAAAAATTTTAACTCCAAAATAATAAGGAAACAACTGAATTAAAAAAAATGTATTCAGGTTGTCTGCATTACAACAGATAGCGGTGCTAATTTCTGTGAGCCTTTCGGTTGGATGCTCATGCAGAAACGCTGGTGACGAAGAGCGAAGAAGAACAGCAGCCGATTGCAGAGATTAGATGCGTTAAGCGTGAAGAGATGGAGCAAAAATAGTGACACCAGGTTCTGCGATACAAAACCTCTCTCCACTAGACAAATCTGCATGAAGAATCATGATAGCACGTTAGTCCTAATTAAACATCGCCGTTGGATTTCCTACACATTAAACATCTTGGCTACTTAGGATGTTTCAAATGTTCCTGGCTGGTCCTCTAGTGTCAAGGATCGATTTAATAAGACACTTACCAAAGCACAGGAATTGTGGAATGTCCCAAAACAGGAAAACTCCAACTGCTGTTAGAATTAAGAAAGAGTTAGGAACAAAGCTTAAAACACCAAGTGTTACTCGCTGGAACTCCATATGCGATTCTATAAAAAGATTCTGCTTAAGGAACCTTGATCGGTCGCTGCCACATATCAGCAAACGATTTGTATGGAGCAAAAGCTTTGTCTTCCAGTACTTAAATAAAAGTCTTATTAGAGGTAAATGCGGAGTACATCGAAATAATGGCGTCTATTGCTGTGTAGGCTTGATATGTTTGCAGGACGGAAGATGCCGTGACGCCGGCAAGTTGATTACCTTCTTTTATTTTTTTTTTTTGCCCTAAAAATTTCTTACTACTTAATGAACAAGATCGGGGAAATGCAACGAGAGGTGAAAATATTTCAACTATGCGAAAAACATAGTCACCTACTTGCTAAAGCAACCAAAGCAAAACAAAGGGAAAGAAAAGGGATTTGAACCGAGGTTTCAGCAGTCTTTTGATGATTTTGATTTGCATGTTATGGCAACCAGCCCTGCATCTTCCACTTCAAATTCGGACCCCACCTTAGTGGTGCAGGATACTTTTAGGTAAATTCGAGATGGGATAGCTACGCAACTGCTGCCAAGAGCCAGGATACTCGAAGCAAAATGCAACCGCGTAATATTTGCACTCGGATCTTACGTCTGTCTCATAACCGCGCAGCTGAATGGAGCGTGATGGGACTGGAGTCCTGCGTAAAGTGACCCCATTTATCGTGGTGAGTATTTTTATAATTTGGAACAAACTCATTAAGCATATTTTTGTAATATATATATTATATAGTATATATTATATATATATATATATATTATATAGTATTATATATATATATTATATATATACTATATATATATATTATACTATAGTAGTATAATATATATATATATAACTATATATTATATATATACAATTTATATATTATGCATATATATTCACAATACACTGACTTAATGTTCAAATGAAACATAAAAAAGATTTGAGTTCTTGATTACCATTTCAATATTTTAAGGAATATAAAGTTTCCATTATCCAGCAGACACCTCTGGAGGGGAAGTTGGGACAAATCTTGGATAGCTGGGCATGCAGTTAAATCGTTCACCACAGTACCCCTCTCACTAGGAAAACCTGTTTCCGTGTGAACTACGGAGCTCTGAGTGGACTTGTTTAGTTAAAGATACCTAATACCCCATTGCCCAGCTCAGCGGCCGTGGAGGAGGCTTGTTTAGTCCAAGGCTCTGACATTCTAGATGAAGACGTGTTTAAATGTGCTCTCTGTGAAAAAATTTTATCTTTATTAAAGGGAATATGACCCTATTCAGAATGCAAGAGGAGAACGAGGAGAAGAGGTCACATTATAATTGACTAAGATTTAAAATCTGTTTCTCATTTATTTGTCGTATATATATTTGCATGCTTTCAATTAATAATTTAAAAATGAATTTATCCTTAAATACTTGCCCGCTTTATCTTTTATTTTTTTGCGCTCCTAAAATTGTGTACCTTTTAAAAAATAATTTAATTTGATTATTGTGCGTTTGCGCATTGCGGACTAATTTTTTTGAAAAGAATTGGTTGCGCTTTTGCCGCGTTGCGGACTAAGTTTTCCAGACCATATATATAGCGCTTTGCGTTTGCGCCTCTAACGTTTAAAATTGCCGGGCCCACCTCTGATAATCTATAATTATAATTTGAATTATAATTAAAAATTATAATATAATTAATAATAATAATGAGATAATAATAGATAATAATTACATAATATAATAAAAAACGATAATTACAATAGAACAATTATTAATAATAATAATAATTAATGGTATATTAATAATAAATAATAATAATAATTAATGGTGTAATTAAGAGGATGATAAAATAAATAAAATTAATATAATAATAATAATAATAATAATAATATAATAATAATCCAAATAATAATAATAATACATAATAATGAATAATAATAATATAAAATATAATAAGTAATAATACTAATAATAATAATAATAATATTAATAAAATAATAATATTAATAATCAATATTTAATATTAAATAATAATAATTTATAATAATAATAATAATAATAATAAAATAATAATAATAATAATAATAATAATAATAATAATTATAAGAAGAATAGTAATAATTCATTATAATTATAATAATATGATAATTTTAATGATAATGATAATAATAATAATAATAATAATAATAATAATAATAATAATAATAATAATAATAATAATAAATAATAATACATCAATAATAATAATAATAATAATAAAATGAAAATGCATAATGATAATGATAATGATAATATAATAATATAAGAATAATGATAATAATTAATAATTTATAATAATAATTATAATTATAATCATAATAATAATATGTGATTAAAATTAACAATGAAAATCCCTACAATGACAATAACTAATAATAATAATAATAATAATAATAAATAACTTAATAATAAATTAATCAACTAATAATTAATTAATAATAATAATTAACTAATAAGAATAATAATCAATAATAATAATAATAATAATAATAATAAATAATAATAATAATAATAATAATAATAATTATTATTATTATTATTATTATTATTTTTATAAATTCTTATTATTATTATTATTCATTTTTTTTTATATTTTATTATAGTATAATCATTATTATATTATTATTATTATTATTATTATTATTATTATATTATTATTATTACTATTTTTATTGATTATTTTTTATTATTATAAATTATTATTTTATCTAATATTATTTTATTTATTTTAATAGTTAATTAAATTTATAAATCTAGATAGATACTATATCTGCATATATGTATTTTCCAAAATCGTTATTATTAAATGTGTGTTCCTGTCGCCATGTAAGAGCCATTAAAAACCCGTCTGTCAAATCTCACGATTCCTATAAAATGTTATCTGTCTAATTGCTTCCAATTTTTATTAACAAAATACTGTGTATACATCTATAAGTATAATATACCTACTATCATATATAGTACTCATAATATATATACTATATATATATATAATATAATATATATATATCATATTATATATATAGTTAATACGCATGTACCCTACTATATATATATATATATATATATATATACTATTATACCATATCATATATATATATAATACTATATATATATATTTTGCCCTATACTATATACTATATATAATTTTTATAGCATAATCATATAACAATTAAAATCTCATAATGTTATATGGTATTAATTAACCAAAATAAATGCTTTACACATATTTATTCAAACAACAATACCATCAATAATAATAATAATAATAATAATAATAATAAATTAATTCATAATAATATGATAAAATAATTAATATAAAATAATAATAATAATAATCAAATAATCAATAAAAATAATTACTAAATATATAATAATACAAATAATAAATAATAATAATAAAGTAATATATTAATAATAATATCATTATTATAACTAAAACGAAATGCAAAATGAAGTAATGGAAAACATTCTTATTTAATAAAAGTTGAGAAATATCAACCAGTGTACTTAATATCCTATCCGAAAAATTATTATGAAATAAATAACTAATCACATGTATAATAAAATAACTCACATCAGCTATAACTAAGTCACATAATAATAATAAACATTAATTAATTAATAATTAATAAATTAATTAATAATAATTATAATAATAATAATAATAATAATCAATAATAAAAATATAATAATATATTGATGCCACTGATGAAGAAGAAGCGATGTGGATGATGATTGATGATTGATGATGATGATGATGCATGATGATTGATGATGATGATGATAGATGACAATCGATGATTAATAACTTATGAATTATGACATCTATAATATACAATTATAATTCGGCTATAATTATACATCTCGCATAATCTTATAATTATAACTCTATCAATACTGGGCACAGACACCTATCGTGTAATATTATAACTTATATATATCTATAATTTTAAATTCCAGTGGTATCAATCATACTAATACTATACTTCTAAGAATATCCCGTCTAATACCCTATTACCAGTCATATAATGTTATACATATAGATGACATAATATACATAAGAAATAATAATCCAATAA
This sequence comes from Trachelipus rathkii, assembly GCA_015478945.1. Classification (NCBI taxonomy): domain Eukaryota; kingdom Metazoa; phylum Arthropoda; class Malacostraca; order Isopoda; family Trachelipodidae; genus Trachelipus; species Trachelipus rathkii. Next base: position 6,489 of record JABUQX010120420.1, on the reverse strand, counting down.
TAATATACTAATAATAATAATAATTTTACATCAGATATATATAATGACTCAAAATCACATTATATACTATTAATAATAACTACACATACACTCTCAATCTACAGCACTCATATAATAGCACCATCATACACATAGATAATAATCAATCGGTGATTGATGAAAGAGGATCATAATGAATAATAACCAGATTAATTAAGAATAATAGCTAATAATAATAATAATAATCAATATTAATAATAATAATAATAATAATTAATAATAATAAGTAACTAATAATAATAATAATAATATAGATATAATAATCATAATAATAAATTATAAAAATAAAAATAATATAATAATAATAATGAATAATATAATAATAATATAATTAATAATAATAATAATAAAATACATAATAATATATAATAATAATAATAATAATAATATAATAGATAATAATTATTGATTATATTATTATTATTATTATCATATATCTATTATTGATTAATTTATTATTATTATATTATTATTATTTATTATTATTATTCATATTATTATTATTATTATTATATTTTATTATTTATTCGATTATGTTATTATTATTTTATTAATTGTTATTGTTTATTATTATAATTATTATATATTAATATTACATATTATATTTGCTTCAAAGTTAATTGGAAGAACAACTTATTGCCAAAAATTATTTGTTTCCAATTAATCGTTTTTCTTTAAATTTTTTGTCGCCATGTAATAGCAGCATTAAACCCTCTCGTCCAAAGTCTCACGTTCCTTATACAAATGTATCGAATTGCTTCAATTTTCCCGTTAACAAATGATATATAATACTAACTATATATATACTATATTATACTACTATATATATATCTACTATATCCCTCAATATATAGTATATATATATATAATATATATATATATATATACTATTATATACTATATATATTACCAATATTATACTATACTGATTATTATTATATAATTAATTTTCATATATTATTATTATTATCTATTTCATTATTAATTATTATTAGTATTATTGTTATTCTATTAGTTTTATTTTCTTATTATTATATATTGATTCATTAATTATTATTATTATTATATTATCTTATTATTATTACTAGTAATTTGGATTTTTTTTAACTTTTATTATTCATCTATTATTCATTCATTTCAAACTATTATTATCTTTTATTATCAATTAGTTAGTTAGTGTAGTAGTAGCTAGTAGTAGTAGTCAGTAGTCAGTAGATTAGTAGTTAGTACCAGTAGTAGTAGTAAGTAGTAGAAGTAGTAGGGGTAAACAAGTAGTAGAGCAGTCAAATACGCACTGTAGTGACTGAACTTTTTTGAGCCTAACTTGAAATTTTACCAATTTATTCATATTATACCATGTCTCACACCAACACACGCATATATAATATATGTCATACATAAAGTCTATATATTCGATAATCCACTAAGCTATATACGATATATAATACTTATATAACCTTATGTGACTATATATATACTTACTACTAGTTATACTATATACTATATATATATACTACGTATACTATATATATAACATCGTTATATATATATTAATAGCTATATATATTTATATATATATATAGTATTAAATATATATATATACTATTATATATCTTTATATATGTATATATATTATATATATATCTATATATATAGTATATAGTATATATTATATATATAGATAGATAGATAGTAGATAGATAGGATAGATAGATAGATAGATAGATAGGTATAGAAGATAGAAGATAGATAGATAGATAGATAGATAGATAAGATAGCGCGGTGTATAGATCAGATAGCTAAGATAGACTAGATTAGATAGACTAGATAGAAGTAGATAGAACCTAGATAGATATGAGTAGATAGATAGATAGATAGATAGATAGATAGATAGATAGATAGATAGATAGATAGATAGATAGATAGATAGATAGATAGATAGATAGATAGATAGACTAGATAGATAGATAGATATGAGTAGAAAGCAGTAGATAGATATATAGATAGATAGATAGATAGAAAGCATATGTTTGGAAAAATTGATGAAGCCATTTCGTGACTGCGTCTTTGGCTACGGTTATACATCCAATATTTTACTGTTTTTAAAAGCAGTTTTGTATTATTAGAATACCTTCGTGTGCAAGTTGGACACAAAAGTAGGAAAAGTGTGCAATACATGAAAACGGTAAAAATGTTCGACTGCCGAGTTCATAAGCAATAAGTACAGACATTGACATTCGTCCATTTACTTCACTTAAAATTGAAATATCCTCCTTAACAGCCAGTAAGTTTTTATTAATATCTCCTTAATTTTTTTCAGGTTGTCGCAGGAATTAACTGGGCATATATTGTGTAGCCACCTCCCAACCATTTTCGTTGGTTTTATTATTTACGTGCAGCTAATAACTGTTTTTCGGATGATAACAATTAATATATTTAATTAACAAAACATATGACACTTGATTTTCATATTATAAATGCGTAGTAATCCATCTTTCCATCATTTCAACGATATACAAATCTGCTTCAGAAGGAATACGTTTTCATCCAACAGAAAGGACCACCCAATTTGCATTACTGAAAAGATATGATGATCAGAAACCTTCCAAAACTTCTTGCATGGGTAGTTCGCTTTGGTGTGCGTAAATGAGTTCTTGAGCACTATACGCAAGCGTTCCCACCTACTCTAGCTTTCGCATTCATTTTGATTTGGCCTCTACCTTGATTTGAAAATAAGCGTGATGAGAAAGAAAAAAATCTTTAAAACTGTTTACTGAGATTGGGAGTCGGGCGTTGGATATTGTGCTTTCAAAATTCCCAACTCCGACTCGCCTGACTCCTTTTTATTGACAAATTACCTCGCTAATCCCCTCGAACCTTCGACATCCGCACACACATCCAAAAAGCAGCAATCTTAGAATCTAGCGAGCCCATGCCATACAGAATGTACAAGGAGATAAGAATAAACATAACTATAGTTGTTTATGCGCAATAGATCGGTTCAACTCTTCTAGTAAATTATCCTCTAAGTCAAGCTAAATTACTATAATATAGACATAATAATCAATAATCATATAATAATATATAATAAACTCTAATACATTAATAAACTAATCAACTAATACTAAAATAAATAATAATAATTTAATAATCAAAATAATAATGGAATTAGATATAATATATAATATAATATGAGATAATAATAATTCTGATAATTATACTTACTTCATATCTTGTAAGATATTTAAGATTACCATGACAAATTGAAACGAAAAAACATAATAATAAATAATATCAACTATATAATAATAATAATAATAATTAAGATAATAATAATTGAACTTTAATCAATATGTTAATAATAGTCATCTAATAGAACAATTAAGCAATTATATCAATACATAATTAATATTAATATGAATAATAACTACTATCAATAATTACATCAAATAATTACATTGCCATTTCATCTTAATACTAATCGAATAATAATAATAATATATATAATAATAATAATAATAATATAAATAATAATATATAATAATAAGCAAAGAATGACATAATAATAATAATAATAATCAATGATAATAATTATTAATAATAATGAATAATTCCCAACTGAGATAAAATAAGAATAATTAGTCAATAATAATAAATAATCAATATACTATATAAGTATAATGAATATAACCTAATTAATAATTAATTAAATAGATAATAGATACATAATCGAATCACATGAATATTAATAATTAGAATAATGATATTATTTATACTATTATTATTACTCATTATTTCATTAATGTATTATGGCTATTATTTTCTTATCTTTTTTCAAATCATCTATTGATTGGGTCAATTATTAATATTATTATCGTATTATTATAGTCGATTATATTATTATTCCGGTAATAGATTTAAGATTCATGATAAATCTGGAGCTAAATAAATTGATATCTTTTGTGTCATGCCAATAATTTCGCGCGTTTGTTCTTTATATGTTTTGTCGCCACTGTAAGAGCATTGAAAGAAGCCGTCGCTGTTCAACATCTCACGTTCCTTACAATTAGTCGTAAGTATGGCCTGTCAATTTCTTACTTGAACACATCATACTATATATATATATATAATAATGATGCATTAGTAATGAATTTGATATATAATATCATGAATATAATATACATACTTTATAATATATTGATAATATTATCATATACGTATATATATATACATAACTATAGTACTATACTATATAGTATATATACTATCTAGTCTATATTATATACTATATATCTATAACAGCTAGTAAACGATTTCTTAAGAGATTAATTTAATAAAAACTCTTTATAATATTATATACTATTCTTATACTTTATGAATACTAAATATATATCATGATATATATAGTACTCATAATAATATCAATATTAAAATCTTTTATAAAATTAAATTTTAATTAAATTTTAATATAACTATTACTATATATATACTATATATATATTATATATAAATATAGGGCGGCTCGTCGTCGCTCGTCGTCAATTCTTGAGCTAGGCAAACTCAATATATATTCATATACTATATATATATATATACCTCTACTTAACCTATATACTACTAGCTCACATATATGATATATATAGATATGTATAGATACATATAGATATATACTATACTAATAGTAATAAAATATATATATATATAGTATATATATATATTACTTACATTTATTGTATAATATATATACTTATATATATATACTATATCATATAATAATAATCAAGTTAGTAATAAGTAACATTAGTAAAAATAAATAGTATAACGTATACATTAGTATCATACTATATTAATATATATTAATATATACTTAACTACTATATATGGATTACCGACAAACTAAGAGAATGAATGATCTTTATATATAATGAATGCACTCACTGTATTGCCACATATTCCTAACCCATTTGAATTTTATAGGGCCCTTTACAACATCTCAAAAAAACGAGATTAGTGAATTTTTAATGAAACGTAACATCGAGACTACGATTCAATATTCCCGTATTTTACAAAAACTAAACAGCTTCTCAATTTTATTAAAAACACACACAAAATCAGAAATCATAATTAATATAATACAATAATATGAAAAAGCGATCATTAACTAACTCAACTGCCACCCCAAAATCATTGCCCATTAAATTAACATGAAAATGGAAGCTACTGGTCTCAAGGCAAGCTACAAAGTAGGCCGAGGATTAGTTCTGGACGTGCAAACGCGTTTTCTCAGGGACTCTGATTGAGTCAATGGATTTTAAATGAACTTATGAAGTAATATGCTGGCTATAAGAGGATGATAAGTTAGCATAAAATTTTAATTCAGTTAATTATTATAATTATCGGTTGGTTAATAATATTGGTTTATATCTTCTTGCTCATTGCAATTTAGAATGGGATTATTTACAAAAAAAAAAAAGTTAGCTTGCCTACTGAGTCGTAATGCACATCCAAAGTTTGCCTAGTCTCGTAGAGAATAAGGAACTATTTTTTTGGCTCAGAGAAATAACAATTGCCACCGATCGCTACTATTAAAAAAAGGAATCGAGTAGAAAGCTGATAGCGCGGCATCTTAAAGCTAGCTCTCTGAAAAAAAAATCATATATATATAATATATGAGATATATATGTTATTACTATATATTATAATTAATATATATACATATAAAATATTAATACTATATAATATATACGTATATAATAATGTTATAATATATTATATATATTATATATAGTTATACATATATAAATATAATATATATACCTAATATAATATATATTATGCTGACTTTTTATATTTTGGGCTCACTAAGCAAGTAGCGTTGCCTACTTCTGCCTACCCCCCAAAAGCCGCCACTGATATATATCTTAGTAATATATATTATATATATATAATATATAACTCATATCACTAGCTCTCTCATCACTCTCTTACTTACTCTATTCTCTCTCTTTCTCTCTCTATTACTACCTCTCTATTCTTCTCTCCTCTATCTCTCTCTCTATCCCCGACTCAAAGTATTAAATAATAATAGCCGTTCGCCTTCAATCTTATTCAAGCCCTATATCATCGATCACTCACATACTTCATTGTTATTTACATCTACCCACCCTGTATTATATTAATATATATATAATATATATATAATAATTAATTAAATATATATTTATTAATTATACTAATATATATTATATATATTAAATATATAGTATTATATATATATAATTAATATAGTATATTATAATAGTAGTTAACTTATATATTTTAATATATTAATATACATTATATATATATATAATATTATATATATCATATTATTGTTATATTATTATATATATATATATTATATGGTATAATTAGTATATACATATAATTAATCATATATAAACTCATAAT
>JABUQX010120419.1:17500-28933 GCA_015478945.1 Trachelipus rathkii | reverse complement strand
TATATATATATATATACTTTTTTTTTACTTTCTCGCCCCTGGCCATCCTTCCTTCAGAAAGGCCTCCTCCAAAGATCGCTTAGATTTGTGATGTTCCAAACTGCTCTGGGACCATGATTAGTTGGACACTCTAGGAAGAAGTGAGACACAGTCTCCGAGACCTGGTTGCATTTTGCGCAGATATTTGACATGGTCTGGTTGAGTTTAAACCTGTATTTGTAATATTGCAGGTTTGGGTGGTGACCACGTCTTAGTTTGGCCAAAGATGATTGGACTGTTAAAGAAAGAGAGTCGAATTCAGATGCAATTTCTGGTGGATGTTCATTTAGTGTATTGTTTGGTTGTCGTTTTCTTAAATAATTTTTAGTTATGTGTGTGTATTTGTTTTGTATAAGAGATGTTGCCCTGAGGGACCCGTACGTTGTTTAGGATTTGTTTGTATAATAAGGCTGGATAAGATGGAGGTTTTTTTTAACCTGTGGTTAGTATGGTTGGAAAGTGCAGTGTGGCATGGGTGTTGAGGTGTTTGTGTTTTAGCGTAGAACTGTGTAACCTATCATTTCTAAATGTTTATCTATTGGTAATATTTTGTTTCTTCATGGGTGTTGTTAGGAGCGCCAGAAGGAGCAACCTGTCATAATTTCATCTCTGAGTGCCTTTGTTTTAGTGGTTTGAAGTTTTCATGTTTCCTTGGTTAATAGCCGGTTATGCTGGCGGAGGTGTACCAACGCCGACCCGACGTACCGTCTGGGTGACGGCGACGATTACCATCACCGCCGCCACCGTCCCGCCAGCGATGCCTCCAGCGATGACTGGCGGCCCAGATCCAACCATCCAGTGCGCCAAACCGGCCAGAAACCAACCAACGCAAATCACATTTGCTACCGGCTTTTAAAGTGAGGGAAATTAAATTCGAGTAGGAAAACACAGAAGATGGAAGGAGAATCATTAAGAACAGAGGTGGCAGGAAAGAAGGAAGTACTGCAGCGAATCCATCTGGAGTTGCCAATATCAACACAACAAAACTCATATGCCGACACACAGCACCCCTTGTGCCATGAGGGCGTACTTAAAGGTGGTGGCACGCGAGTGGAAAGATCCCTCGAGCACTTGTCGCTACGGTACCTATAGAAAGAGATAAAGCACCAACATCAAAGCCCGCAAAGATATAGAGGGTCAAGTGGAAATAGAAAGTACAGGATTAGTTTATGTCTTTTGCCTTGACTGACCCTATCCAAAAAAAGCCGGATGAAACCTGAGCTCCCCCAGATATGAGAACAGTACTCCATACAAGGGCGGATAAGACCTTTGTATAGATGGAGTAACTGAGAAGAGGAAAAAAGTCTCGCAGTCTAAACAGAACTCCCAGTTTCTTTGAGGCCGCCCTAGCAACCATTGTGATGTGAGGTTTCCAAGACATTTTTTTGTTTATGTTAAGGCCAAGGATGTTTATATTGTCAACAGGAGAGAAGAGAGAACCGTCGAAAGAGATAGGAAAGTTAGAAGGTGTTTTAGAGAGGGAAATTTGTAGAGGTTGGTTTTAAACAATTAAATTCTTAACAAGGTTGAGAGACGACCCCACCCGGAAATTCTATCCAGATCAGCGAGAATAAAATCGGAAAGATTAAGACGAAAGGCATTTCTAGAAGTAAAAGAGGGAGCAGAATTTAAATGAGTTGAAGAATGAAAGGTTGAGTCATTGGCATATGAGTGGATAGAGCTAGATGTGCACATGAAAAGATCATTAATGAAAATCAAGAATAAAGTAAGAGATAAGGCAGAACCCTGAGGAACACCACTATTGACAGAAAAAGAAGAAGAAATTGCCCCATCAACAACAGCCGATATTGAGCGATTTGAAAGAAAGCTAGACATAAGTAAGCAAAGAGAAGGAGGAAATCCAAAGGAGGAGAGCTTGGAGAGCAGTGACGCGTACCATACCCGGTCAAATGCTTTGGATATGTCAAGCGCCACCACGCAAGTCTACCCATAATTCCTAAGGGCGGAAAACCATAAATCTGTTAGATAGGAAAGTATATCACCAGTAGACCTCGAGCGCCGAAAGCCGTACTGGCGATCGGAAAGAAGGGAATGAGATTCCAGATAGTCTAAGAAATGAAAGTTGAGAAGGGTCAAAGATCTTAGATAGAATACGTTATAGCTATAGGCGATAGCTAAAAGGATCAGAGGCTTCCCTTTTCGGAATAGGTTGGACATAGGCGCGCTTCCAACACTGAGGGAAAGCGCCGCTACCGATGCCACGCATAAATGCCAGCCGAACCATATGAATGCCACCCAAGCCAACACCAAAACCGTATCCTACCAACCGCCCCACCAACGTCCTACAGACTCAAGTATCTCAAATCTGATCAAATGTAATTCAGCAAAAGCATAGGACAACGGAGAAAAGAAGGAGGAGGAAGGAGGAATGCCAGAATCGTCCAGGGTTGAGTTAGAGGAAAATAGGAGGCCAAAGAGATTGGCTTTTTCAGTTATAGAGTTAGCAACAGAACCATCAGATCGAGTAGGAGGAGGAAAGGTAGATTTACAGAAGTTGTTGGAGATGTTTTTGGAAAGAGGCCAGAAAGATTTGTGAGTAGGAGAACCAAGGAGGCTAGCGCACTTTCGTTTGATGAAATCTCGCTTCGCCTCTTGAAGAGTATCCCTGCAACGATTTCTAGCTGAATGAAAATTAGAAAGAGTGTTAGGAGAACGAGAATTTTTCCACCCCCGATAGGCATTATCTCTAGCCTGAATGGCCAGAGATCAAGTACGATCGAACCATGGATTATGAGGAGAGAAAGGTTTAGTCGAAGAAGGAATGAACCTACTCATTCCATCAACGATTACAGCTCCCACCTTGTCGGCAGAGGCCGAAGCGTCACCAGAGACAAAGCAGTCATTCCAATTATAGTTAGCGTAGAAGCAACGCAAGGCCCCCCAGTTGGCCCGATCAAAGTGCCAGAAAGAACGCACAGGGCAGGATGGAGCTGTTGGAGAGAAAGTATTAAAATTAAGAGATATGAGGTTGTGGTCAGATTTACCAGTAGGAGCGAAGGTGGTGTATTTATAAAGAGAAGGACTAGTGGTGAAACATAGGTGAAGTGTATTCAGAATTTTGTTGATGGATCTGAATAAGCGATGGTCTCTCACTAGTTGTCCAGATCGTTGAGAATGCTGAATGATTCGGCCTCCTCCCCACCTAAATCAGTATAAGAGGACCCCACTCATTCAGTGTTGTATGTACATTGAAATCCCCTAAATAGAGGATCTCAGTATTTGGATGAGAAGATATAGCAGTCTCGTGAGAAGTAGTAAGATATTTAAAAAATGCGTGAAAATCTGTTCTGTTAGGAGAACAGCAGCATAAGCACAAGATTATTTATTGTACTAGAAGGAAGAAAGATTTTAAGCCACAGAACATTGAAATTAGGAGATTAGAGATTCACGAGATGTGTTACAAGGCACCTACTCCACCCTTTAGACGGAAATTACGAAATAAGTTATAGTTGGATACATTAAACGAGTTAGAGGATGAATTCTTAGCCATCTGAGTCTCAGACAAGAGCAAAAGATTAGGGTTAAAGTTAGAGAGGTGGTATTCAACGGAAGCAGAGTTAGAGTTTAAGCCGCGGATGTTAGTGAAGTCAATAGAAAGCCCACACCTACGCAAATCTGCCATCACACACACACACACACACACACACACACACACACACACAAAAACAGGAACAAAAGCCAAAGACAGACAAAAACAAAAGGAAAAATTGGGATAAAATTGATCATACGCTAAAACCTAAGTTAAAATGTTTAGTTTCCTATTTGCTCATGTTGTTATGTTTTCAATGTGTTTTGTGAAGGTTAGATATGGGTCCAGTGTTAGTCCAAGATTTTTGGGTGTTTTGTTTATTGGGATAGCTATATTGTTTAAAAAGATTTGGGGGTTTGTAGTGCCAAGTTGGCGGTCTGTTGTGATTAGTGTGATGGGTGATTTGTTAGGAGATGCAGACATTCTGTTGTCAGTTAGCTAAGTTTGAATTTGGTAATGTAAGTTGTTGGTCGTGAAGAACTGTTGTGCTTGTGTCTCCTGCAGGTTATGCAGGATGTTATCCGGGCGCAGGCTAAGCTGCATTTGTGCAGAGTGCCTTGTGGCTCTTGATAGGTCGACCGCAAATAAAATTAAACAAGGTAGGGATAGAACTGTCTTTGATGCACGCCATTTTATATCGTTCGTGACTTTCGTTGTTTATCCGAATTCTGGTCTGTCTCCCGATAGAAGTCGGCACCATTTCAAATTAGCAGTGATGCTTCTGATTGTACCTATTTTGTAGATTAGATTGGTGTCTTGGGGACTGTGTCAAACGCTTTGTTTGTTGATTGTTAAGGTGTATTGTGCTTTTAGGGTTTGAGGAGCGGTTTTGTTTGTTATTGATTGTGTTTAGAGTAGTTAGTGGAGCTTCTGGAATCGTGTTGGAATGTTTGTTTGGGGATGTAAGGTTTTATTATGTTTAGTATGAGCTTTTCAAGGAGTTTACATTTAGTGGATAGCAGTGAGATTGGACGATAGGAGGTGGGGTTTGAGGGGTCTTTTCCTGGTTTAGTTCTGGGATGATGATTGCTCTCTTCCAGATGTAGGGAATAAAATTTTGTTTAATGGAACAGTTGTATATGTGTACTAAATGGGTTAGAGCGGTGTTACCCAAGTGTTTAAGGTGTATATTTGGGATATTGTCAGGTCCTGTTGCTGGTGAGTTTTTAAGAGTTTTTATGGTGTTTTTTATGTCATTTGGTTTCATTTATATTGCTTGGTCCTGATTATTTTTTTTCTTCTTGAGGGAATTGATTATTTTCCTGTTTTGTGGGTGGGTAGATTTGAGACTTTGTTTTGAAAAATGTGTAGCGAGGAGATTTGCCTTTTTTTTGTTTTTGTGGGAGTTGAGAGTTTCGATTTTTTATGGATTCATGTGAGGGAGAATGGTAGTTTTTGCATTTTTCAGAACTTTTATTGTGTCCCACATTCTATTGTTGTTTGCGTTCTGAAGATTTTTTGTTGGAAATGTTTGAAAGTTGTTTGAGGTGTATGCTTTTGATAGGTTTGTGATTTGTGTGCTTAAATTATTAATTGGTTATTGTGTGCCGCGCCTGGCCGCGCCGTGGATCTTCAACCAGCCGTACGCTGATTCGACTCAGGCCGGAGATCAACCCGAGCGCGGGGAGATTCGGAGGCCTGGTTACCTGGCACCCCGTGCTACTGCGCAGCTATGCGGCAGGCACCGCACATGCCTACAGATCAAAAGTGGCTTTGCTCATCACGGTGAAATGACCCCTGCTCTGCGGCGTCAAGTCGCCTGGACGCCGCCGTAGCCTGGTGTTACAGAACAAACGTGGAACACAACATTCAGGAGGATCTTTGGGAGGAGACCTAGGGGTTGGTGTCGAGCCAGAACCCATGGTGTGGCCTCCCATGATGGGTGGTCAGAGGTGAGAGATAGTAGAAGGTATATATATATATATATATATATATATATATATATATATATATATATATATATATATATATATATATATATATATATATATATATATATATATAGGAAGAAAGAGAGGAGAGAGGAGTATATATATATAGAAAGAGCAGGCAGGAGAGCAGGAGAAAGGGTTTTCAAATTTAACACTTACTTGAAAAGTTTTTATAAGTCAAGTTGTGCCAACCATAAGATTCCATTTTACTTCATTTTGTTCTAACCATTTCGTTAAGATTTCTAAAAGGGACGCTGATTTTGGGATTGCCAAAACTGCCAACAATTTACTTTTATAAAACTAAGTTCAGGAAGAAGCTTGAGACGATCCGATATACTGGATGAAAAACTTTACCAGAGAGATATTGATTACCATAGAGCTTGTTATTATATATATATATATATAGTGTATATATATATATATATATATATATATATATATATATATATAAGCATATATATATTGCGTTTATAGAAGGTACACAAGCAGGTATATATATATATATATATATATATATATATATATATATATATATATATATATATAAATATATATATATAACAACTTCCCTGTAAATCTGCCTTTCCTCCTCTTATTCGGATCTGATGGTCCTGTTCCCAACTCTCCAACTGAAGGCCACCCTTGGCCTCCCATTTCCTTTAACCTCAACCGCACGACCCCTGCACCATCCCTCCCTCCTCCCTCCTCCCTCCTCCCTCCCTCCTCCAGCATCTCCTCCTCCTCCCTCCTCCCTCCTCCTCCCTCCCTCTTCCTCCTCCCTCCTGCTCCTCCTCCCTCCTCAGGTGTCCCAAGTTCCTTGCCTCACGGATCAGTGCATGGCCCCTGATCTGAAAGGTGGTGGCCCTCGGATGTGACATTCCTCCCGAGTTTTGAGGGAATGTTCCCGAGCTATCCCCTCCCCTCGTTCAACTATATTCTATAGCCTCACACTTGGCATTCTCCCTCAGTGCTGAGCAAGTACTGTCCAACCTATTCCGAAAAAAAAGGAAGCCGCCTTGATCCTTCTAGCTATCGCCCTCCTATAGCCTCACTTGTATGTATTCTATCTATGATCTTTCAAACCCTTCTCAACTCTCACTTCTTAGACCATCTGAATCTCATTATTCTCTTCTTCCGATCGCCAGTACGAATTTCGGCTTTCAAGGTCTACTGGCGATATACTTTCCTATTTAATCGATTTATGGTTTTCCGCTCTTAGAACTACTTTCGGAAAGACTTGCGTGGTGGCGTTTTTGACATATCCAAAGCATTTGACCGGTATGGCACGTTACTACCTCCAGGCTCCCTTGGGTTTCCTTCTTCTCTTAGCTTACTTATGTCTAGAGTTCTCTTTCACGCTCAATATCGGCTGTGGTTGTTGGAGCGACTTTCTTCTTTTTCTGTCAATAGTGGTGTTCCTCAGGGTTCTGTCTTATCTCCTACTTTATTCTTACTTTTCATTAATGATCTTCTCACCTGCACATCTAACTCTATCCACTCATATGCCGATGACTCGACCCTTCATTCTTCAACTCATTTCAATTCTGCTCCCTCTTTTACTTCTAGAATTGCCTCTCGTCTTAATCTTTCCGATTCTATTTCTCACTGGATTTGACAGTTTCCACCTGGGGCCGTCTCCCCAACCTTGTGAAATCCACCTATTAAAAACTCAACATCTACAAATCTCCCTCTCTAAAACACCTTCTAACTTTCCTATATCTTTCGACGGTTCTCTCGTCTCTCCTGTTGACAATATAAACATCCTTGGCCTTAACATAAACAAAAAAATGTCTTGGAAACCTCACATCACAACGGTTGCTTAGGCGGCCTCAAAGAAACTGGGAGTTCTGTTTAACTGCGAGACTTTTTCCTCTTCTCCGTTAATCTAAATACAAGGGTCTCATCCGCCCTTGTATGGAGTACTGTTCTCATATCTGGGGGGGGGGGCTCTGATTTCACCCGGTTTTTGGACAGGGTCGATTCAAAAGTCAAAAGGCTTATAAACTGTTCTGTACTTTCCAGTTCACTTCTGACCTCTATCTTTGCGGCGTTGAGTTCGTTGAAAGTTTTCGGTCTCTATAGGTACTGCTTCGGCAGGTGTTCGAAGAAATCTTTACTACTGCGTACTGCCACTTTTAATTCCCTCGCAAAAGCAACAAGCGCCGCGTCCGCTCACTTCCAAAGATTACTGGCAACCCAAGGCCAGTCTCGCCGCGCCCTCCTGCCACCTCTGTTCTGTGGAATTCCTTCCATCTCTGTGTTTCCTGTTGAATTTTAATCTTCCTCACTTTAAGGCTCAGGTCTGTGCTCATCTGCGTAATTTGCGCTAGCAGATGAAATTTTAGCGTGCAACACCACACCTCCCTTGAATAGGCTCTGTTCCGTGAGTGGTGGTGACAACTGTAAATATATATATATATATATATATATATATATATATATATATATATATATATATATATATATATATGTCAGCATAGGTTTTAAATATAATAGAGTGAAATTTCAGTTCTTTAAAATTTTAATTTGGTAATTAGCCTATAAAGTTCTTCAGTTTAATCATTATAAATATTGTATTGAAACTACAAACATTTAATATACAAAATTGGTTAAAATCCATTATTTGAAGCGTTTTTAATTATTTTCATATATTTTTTTTATAATTTCAATAAAAATGTAGGCTATAACAATACGAAACATATTATTACATATTACACATATTATTATTATTACACATATTATTACATATACATACATATTATTATTATTAACATAAAGCTTTCTGCAGTTCTTCCTTTTCCATGTTGTTGAGACATGAGCATATAGGACACACACACAAATACACACACACACATATAACACACAACACAATTGGTGATAGTGTTTATTAGTTGAAGCCATTAATATACATATATATAGTTGGAGCATATATATATATGATATACATATATATATTATTGGTTATTGTTAGATATATATATATATATATATATATATATATATACATATATATATATATATACATATATATATATATACATATATAATAATAATAACAATAATAATAATAATAATAACAATAATAATAATAATAATAATAACAATAATCATAACGATAACAATAACAATAACACCATAATAACAATAAATGGCATTTATAACAACAGTAACATCAACAATCGATACAACAACAATGTTAAAACAGAAATAGCAAAACAGCTAAAAAAAGAAAAATTATATTTATATATATATATATATATATATATATATATATATATATATATATATATAAAAATAATATTTTTTGTGTATATATATATATACAGTTAGCATACACACACACACACACACCACACACACACACACACACACACATGCACACATAACACACACACACACACACACACACACACACACACACACACACATTATTACACACACACACATACACATATACATATATAATGAGACACACACACACACAACACAACCTAACCTATCACACACACACACATTATATATACATATATATATATATATATACATAGTTGAGGATATATATATATATATATATATATATATATATATATATATATATATATATATATATATATATATTTATCAACTGAAATCTGATTTGGGATGTAAACTGTACTGTCGTAACGCCTCTCCGAATCTGATTCATTTTCATTGCTCAGTAAGAGGGCTGCTCAACATATGGTTGCTAGAGATTGAGAACATTTTACAATCTAATGATAATATTGATAATTAATTTGTAGTGACAATAGTTTAGTGATTGTAATTCGTGATTGTTATTAATTAATTGGTGATAGTATTATTAATTGGTGATAGTGTTATTAGTTAGTTATTAATATATATATATATATATATATATATATATATATATATATATATATATATATATATATATATATATATATATATATATATATATATATATATATATATATATATATATATATGTTTAATAGATCCAATAGATTTAATCTTAGGGAACCTCAGCTTTGTAAGAAACAAAAAGACGAACAGAAGATTTTATATCATTTAATTAGGAAGTTTCGGGTTAACCAAACCCATCATCAACTAAAACATAAATTAAAATTACAGTAAAATAATATTTTGAAAGTTAAAAATTAAAATTAATAATAAAAATATAAATAATAACAATATAAATAATAATTAAGAATAATAACAATAACAATAACAAAATAATAATAATAATAAATAATAATAAATAATAATAATAATAATAATAATAATAATAATAATAATAATAATAATAATAATAATAATAATAATAATAATAATAATAATAACAATAATAATAATAATTATAATAATAATAATAAATGGTATTTATAAATAATAGTAATATCAATAATCGATATAACAATAATAAAGAACAGAAATAGTAAAATGAAGCATAAATAGGAAAAAATTATAAGAGCAAGGTAAGAAAATAAAAAAAATAAAAAGCTATTTCAAAATAATATATTACAATATATTACCTGTTTAGATGACAGTTTCGGGAGGAATGTATAATAATAACGAAAACAACTGCTTATATACTAAATTATCAGAGGATTGGTTGGTTGTGTGTTGGGACATTTTTAAAAAAATAAGTATATATATACATTTGGCACAATAGAGTCAATAAAATAAATTAAACAGTGATTAAAACAGGATTATTAAAGTAAAATATAGAAATAAATAAATAAATAAATAAATAAAAAGCAAAATTAAAAAAAAAATAACTTAATTGAGGAGCCATCAGAGTTAAGTTGCGGCTTTGCACTATGTATAAACAAGCTCTCGAGAATCCTTCGCTCAAGCAAACTTAACACCGGAGACAACGCCTTGAAGCTATCTTTTGAGATGTCATGACTGCTCTCTTCAGAATGGGTCTTCATAGCAGAATTCTCAGATGAAGTTAATGGTCTATTAGTTCTAAATAAAAACCTAGATGTTTTGAAATCCTCAGCTGCAGCTGTAAGCCCCTTCTGGCCTGCATAATGGGCTTGGAATTCAGCACAAAAATAAGAATGAATATCCGAGGACCTCAAACAATCTTGCAGAATATCCTTCATTCTGAAAAAACTATTGTTTTTAAAATCATTGACAGGTATAAAAATAACTTTATAAGATGGAAAAACTTTAGAAATTGATTATTGAAGGTTTTCAACGAACTTCGGAGTGCTAGGACCAAAGTAAGGAACCTTTAAATAAACTACCTGCAATGATGAATCCACATCTGGCTATTTAGGACGAAAAGGTCTTCCAAGAACCTGTTGGACAAGCCTATAAGAGAGTTGCCTGAAACAACCAACTTTTAGCAAACCAAGTTAGAAAATTGAACCTCTTTGATGAAAATCCAGCCAAGATTGAAAGCTCTGTAAGCTCCAAAACTCATATGACAGTCCTTGTCAATTTGATATGTATTATTACATATTATTACATACATACACATACATACATACATACATACATATTATTATTATTACATACATATTACATATATGAAAGATGCATATTATATATTTATATTATATATATATATATATATATATATATATATATATATATATATATATATATATATATATATATATATATATATATATATAAAAATAATATATAAATATATATATATATATATATATATATATATTTATGTGGTAGTTGGTACCAAGCATAGTTGTGGTAGGCTTTCTATATATGGAAATAGAAAAGTCACCCAGAGTACGGTGCACTCTGACAACTAAAAAGGGCAATGAGTTCTCATTCTCCTCCTCCATACTAGACCTATTCTGATGTTGAAAGTTATGGTTTTCTAAATATCATAAGGCATGACTTTGTTCTCTAAAAATCAAAAAACAATCATCAACATGTCTT
>JABUQX010120419.1:0-12500 GCA_015478945.1 Trachelipus rathkii | reverse complement strand
TACAATATTTCATCAAAAATCCTTTATTTTACAAAAAAAAAAAAAAAAAAAAAATGTAAACTGAAGATTACACAATAAAATATTACAAAACATTTTTTTTATATCCTAATATAAAATCTTCTAAAAATACAATTTCCAAACCAAATCTGGAAAACCTTTGATCCAAGTAGGTGGAAAAAGTTTTAAAGTGGGAGATTCTTTTCTCAATCTCACTAATCTCTAAAGCTGCCTTTATATTTAAAAATTTACAATTAAAAGGAAAAAAGAAAAATCAATATACACATTTGCATATTACATGATATATATATATTATAATATATATAAAAAATAATATGGCAAATAGTGCATATTATAAGTGTTTCACTTCTTTTAAGAAAAAAAACTCTATCTTAATATTTTCGCGCCTATACGACACTACTTAAAAGGAGCTATTCCATTAGCTTTTTACTTAAGCAGATCTCAGGCCCAAACAAACGACTTCTCTCGTGGTCCAACCCTTTTTAAAGAATCGCATCCCTCCAAAACCCTCTTTAATCTCTCTAAACCCCTAAAAGTTTCTCCCTCTCATTCCCTCACCATTCTCTCGGTCTCTCTATCCTTTTCCTTGAAGTGAAGTCTTAAAATGGATTTCTTGGAATAAATCTAGGTTTAAATCTAGATTGATTCCTAGATTTAGGAATAGATTTAGGAATGGATTGATTCCTTGATTGATAACTCTGATTCACAGACCTATTTCAACACCATGGCGCCAATTTTTACGATCCAAAGCGTAAAGAAACGGTGACTCAGGTCATAAAAAAGATATTAAGAGGAAAGTTAGTTAAACAAAAACTGTTGCAAGAGAGCCAATGTTTTGAGATAGTAAATTTCGAAACAGAGTTTGTTATTTGAAATATATGTTTTATTTTCAAATCAATAAAGAATTATTGATTTTATTTATTGAGAAATCTAAATTTTACAATAAGGACTCTGCCTCAGAAAATTAAAATTAATAAGGATTTTTAAATTCTAATAATACTATCAAACATATAAATTCAAAAAAATGCAGAAAGGCATTAGTCATGTAGAAAGGTTATTAGTCCAAGTTAGCAATTTAGATATTACTCCCTTTCTTTCTTTTATTGAGGAAGTAGATTGCCTATATGGAATAGGTGGTGGCATCGGAGGTTTGGGTATTAATAATTGTCTAAATTTTATAGGAGGTTGTACCAAGGGTTCAATTTCAATTTGATTCTGTGGGGTATTTTGAACTGGTGTTACCTCTATTGGAAGGGTTGACATGGGTATATTATTCAATGGAATATCTTGGGTTTCTTGATTTAATTCTTTCAAACATTTTCTACACAATGCTTTTCTATAAGACCAGGTCAAATAAATAATCACTATGATGAAAATGAATAAAATAACACTAGTAGTCCCTCCACCGATATATGGAATTAATTTAACTTGAGAAATATAGAGTTAGAGTGGGTGGATGGTATTAGTAAATACTGTCGAGTCTCTTATTCCACTGAACTTCTTTCATTACTTGTAATTTTGGGAACAACGCTGAAGAAATGATTTTTGGTAAAGCAACATGATTAAAAAAATTAAAGCAAAACTTTATCGGATTGTGCCAATTAATGATAGTTAATCGAAATATTTTTCTCTAATGAATGGGATTTTTAAAGTTGATAATTATCAGAAGGTAAAGTACAAATCCATGAGGGAATATTGAAAATAAAATTTATTTATTATTTGCTTACAGAATGGGGTCTTTCGCAGGAAATGGAAGCTTCTAAATTTTTCTGCAAAAGATATAATAGTAAAATGTCTAGAGTTACTGTGAAGGGTTCTTTTGATTTAAAGATAGTTATAGGACATGATGAGAAATTAGTAAGTATAGTTAAGCAAAAGCGAGAGCAAGCATGTTTTGTCATCAATGGATGTAAAAGTTGTGATTGAGGGCAAACCGCTGTTTTTCCTATGTTGCGACAATAGTCGTGAACTGAATTTCGCATAATAAGATATTTTCTCTGACCATTAAATTAACGAAAAAGATAATTATCGGTGTATTATACATTATGTCGAACGGACGTTTCATTAGAATTGGAATGAATGTTGGAATGGAATTAAGCTTATATGAAATAAATTTCTCATTTGAAATGAATGGAATTAGTGTAATTAATTCAAATGGGTTAGTGGTTGATTTTATAGTCCATGAGTATGTCAAAAATGAATGGTATGTTGTTGCTTCTAATGGTATAATAGGATGTAGTTTAGTGTGGTTTGTTTCATTTCTAGTATATATGGTAACAAAAAGATGGGTGAATAAAGTTGATCATTAGTATCTTGTTTAAGCTAATTGGCAATTGACGGGATAACTAATTGAGTATCATTGTAATACTGTAACTGAATGTTCAGACTAATGAAAGTAAATGATTTAGACTTTACTACCTAGTTGGATTGAGTGATTGTTGTGGGGTGGCTTAGATGATTCTGTTTGAAAGTCAATTAATTTTTGTAGGTTAATTTGAAATTTTCTGACAGTGTTCGGGTATTTGACTTCAACTGTTCTTTAAGCTCATTAACTAATAAATCTATGAAGTTACTCGCAAAATTTCCTAAATAATAGTTAATCTTATGTCCCCAACAAAACTTTATCTGTTTATCAGTAAGCTGGTACCAAGATAAAATATTAAGATATCTTCTCCCAATTTCGAAAGCGGCTCTTTATATCTACGTTTGAGATGTGAATCCAGGCGTAAGCTTATTAAATTTCAGCTAATTTAAGGGATATTACTTTTGTTTCTAATTTTAATGAGTTGAAATTCCAATTTATGTCTCGTTGATTATGGAAAATATTAATAAAATTTCATTAAACGCAGCAAAAATATCTTTTAAAGTATCTACCATTTTGGTGGTTCTATAAATAGTAGTTTTAATTTCTGATGGGCATTCTAAAGATACAATCAAGTCAAGATATCCTTCAAATAAAATTTACTTCACCGGAGTGATACAAAATGATACCTGGCAGTACTCGTGTTTCTTCATTAATATTAGTAGAGATGGATAAGACTGCAGTAAAAGAAAGTAGTGCAAAAACTGACGTAACATTTTCATTACGAGTCTGAAAATGATTATTAACTTCGATTAATAAATGAGGTCGCCGTTTCATTAAAGTAAAATGAAGAATAATTAATTAAATGTTATTAAAATTCTTTTTAAGTTACCGTATAAAACAAATTGAATTACGTTAATTTTAAAATTTTAAATTTGAATCAAGTTTGATAGTTTCTGATAATAATTTTTAATTAATGAAATCAAATAATTAAAATAAAATAACTTTCATAGTACAGAAAACGGATTATTGGATTTTGGATAATAAACTAAAGATAGGAAATTTCTTCAACATATTTTATAATTTACATGACGATAAAATTAAAGAAGCTTAAGCTGAAGCAATTTAAAAATGTAGGAAAAATTAATTATGGTATAAGAAATTTAAACTTAAAAGATATATACTAATTTAATAGTATAAAAGCTGACAAGGCTAATTAATTTAATCAAAGCTTAATTATAGCATAAGGCTAATTCTGAAATTCAAAAACAAAATTAAAAATAAAAAGCAAGCTAATTATATAGCTTAAGGCTAATACTTAATGTAAAATTAATTAAAAGTTAAAAATAAAAGCAAGCTAGTTATATAGCTTAAGGCTAATACTTAATTAAAATTAATTTAAAAAGATCTTAATATTTTAAATAAACAATCTGCATTATATTTTTATTGTTTTTTTTATAAGACTATATGTATCGACTATTGAATTTCCTGATTTCTTTTTAAAATAAAAATATAATTAAAAACATTGCTCAAGCTAATAAATATACTTATATAAACAAAATTATTTTAAGAAACGTAAATTTAAAATTCTTTCGTATTTTTTTATGGTGTTTTGTTTAGTTTCAATAAGAAAAGACTGACCCTGGGCAAAAAAAAAAAAAAAAAATTTTTTTTTCCGAATTTGTAACGGACAATACAAATATGAAACTTATACATAAAAAGATTACAAAATAGAAAGATGAAACATGTGTTTTGTGTCAAATATATGTATTAGGGAATATAAAAACTTAGAACCTAAGGTTTATGAAACACAAAAAAAAAAAATAAGAAATTATTAAAAAAATTTTTACAATTCTAAGAGATTTAACTCTTAGGAGGCAAATAGTAGAGTCTATTTCCTCTTCTAGTCATCTCTAATGGCAAAACAACTGGAGGTCTCTGTAATTCTGTTTCAGATGACACCTTTGTTGCTTCTTCCGTTCTTGGTGGTAGAGATTGAAGAGATTCATGCTCTCTTTGTCTTGTTTGACTTCTTGTAACTCTTGGTTCCACATCCCTCGGACCTCTGAATTAGCTGGTGAGGTCTATACGACTGGATCTTCTTTTCTATCATCTCTTTTGCCTTCAGATGTTGTGGGGTTCAAAAATTCCTCTGGAGGTGTTACCGCATCATCTTTGGGAAGTGCTTCAGAACTTGGCACATTATCCCCTACAGTTCCATCTGTAAGTGGCGTTACCAAAGCATCCTCTTGTGTACTTCTGCAATGACAGGCTGTTCCTCATGTTCAGAACTTTCTGAAATATATGTGAATCCTCTTGTCTGATGGGTGATAGAGACGGTCTATAGTCACTCTTTAACTGAGTTCTTGTTGTGAGTAGATATTGCATCAATCAGCTTCCTTGAGGAGTATTCTAGTAATTATTTGCATTACAAGAAGTTGCTGTTTTCTACTATCAGGACTTCTGTCTGTTCTGGTGTTGAATCCTCGGGTATAAACTTTTTGTTCATCATAAAAATTAGGGGAATCCACGAAGAAGTGGTTGGAGTCTTGATCATCTACTTGTCGATCTACTTCTTCAGGTTCCATCCTTGTGTCCTTTCTGTTGTAATTTTCGGGGAATCCAATGTTTCTTGAATTGCATCTGGATTTCCACATCTCATCATATTCAAATGAAAAGTGATTCTGTAATCTTCTTCTACTGGACAATGATTCTTTTACATATTCCCCGGTGGAACCGGAAATAATTTCGTTAATTTAAACACGAATAGCATAAGTTATTTTGGCTCTTTACGTTGATTCACAATAAAATGGACCTTCAAATCTTTTGTTCAATTTAGGACTCTGCTGTTCTGGTTTCTTTACAGCATTTACAAAAAAATAATCGCCCACTTTCAATTCTCTTTGTGTGGCATGTTTGTTTTTGCTGTTCCATAGCTTTAATGGTTTCCTTCTAGACTTTCTCTTCCTAAGTCTCTTATTGCTTCCATTCTTTCCACACGACCAAACCACCTCATCTGATATAATTTTCTATTTTCCGATTTATTGGTAAATGGAGAGACATAATCAGGCTCTCGTTGGGAAGTCTCTTTATATATCCATGCAGGACGAAATGTGAAGATGATCCAATTGATCGATTAATACGAATGTATAATTGCTATTGACGACAAAAGAAAGTATTTGGACCAAATCTCTATTGATTATTCTGTTGTACGAATGACGGAGGGATAATTTGTCAATATCTGCATTCAATCTTTCAACTACACCATTTTGACTTGGTTTGTAGGGCAGAATATTAACCTTTTTTATCCTCCAAGCTTTACATAGCTCTTTGAAGGCAGCTGAAGTAAATTCTGGGGCATTGTCCGAAGCTAGAACTTCTGGACTCGAATGCCGACATATTACTCTTTCTTGTAAAGCTTGAGCAAATTCTTGACTTGTTCTTGATTTACAGGCCACTAACTCGCAGTAGCGTGTTAAAACATCTCGGAAAACGAGAATGTGTTTGGCTCCTGAAATCGAACATGTGGGAAGTTTTCCTATACTATCCACGTGTACTCTAGAAAACGGAGTATAAGGAAGAGGCCATCTGTTAATTTCTGCTTTTGGAGGTCTAGGACCTTTAACCTTAGCACAGGAAACGCACTGAGAACAGTACTCCTTTTACTAACTTACTTAGATAAGGAAAAACCGTATCTCTCTCTAACTCGTTTTTCAGTCTGCTGTCCTCCATGCCCACTTCCAAGTGAAGAATGGCAATGATCAATTACTGAGTAGATCATGCTATCTGGGACCTGTATAACATAAGGTTCCTTTCTGGTTGCATAGTACAATACTTTCTTATGAAAAATATGTGGATAAGTTTTAGGGTTTTCCTTAGCCCACTTAACTAATCTTTTAATCAGGGCAATTTTCGTTTTCCCTATTGAAAGTTTTACTTTCGTTTAAAATAAAATCTTTTCTTGGCTAGCAGTCGGTTTCTTATCTCCTTTAAAGAAATAAACGTTTGGAGCTTTTGCTGGATGCCTACTCAAATAATCAGGAAGGAGTGTTAGGTCTTTCCCTGTCTTATTATCTAATTGAGTGGTGAAAAAAACTACTTCACAAATAAAGCCACGTTATGGCAATACCCCGAATCAACACGCGGCTAGGCGTTCCCGTTTGTCGTGCTTGTTGCGAAATTTAATAAAGCAAAGAGGTTGCAGTTATCAGTTTAGCTAAGAATAGAAAGTCACAGTAGAACTCAGATTTGGACAAGAAAATTCAGCTAAAACATTCGCTTTTTCGTATAATATTCATAGTTTAGATTCACTCCTCTGTAACACTCTTGAAACGAACGATAATGGCTTTTCTTTGCCATCGTCCGACATTTGGTAAAGAACTCCCCCTATTCCATAGTCCACAGGCGTCTGTACCTATAAAAAATGGCTTGGAATCAGTCTGAAAGCTTATACTGACGGTTTGCACCACAAGCTTCTCTCTTTAAGAGTCTCCAAATGCTTTTGTGTTCTTCTTTCCATTCAAACTTAACACTCTTCTTTATTAAGTTATATATTGGTTTCGCAATTAGTGCAAAGTCACTAATAAAAGCGAAAATACGAGAAAAATCCTAATAAGGACTTGTGTTTCCTAACAACTTGTTGGAGGGACGAAACTCTTCATCGATTCTATCTTCCGCTGGATCTTGTGAAATTCCGTCTCTTCCTATTTTAAATCCTAAGTATAACACTGAGGTTTGTAAAAAATGACATTTAGTCAATTTAACTCTTAATTTATTTTTTTTCTAAATTGCAGTAAAAAGGGTTAAGTAAACCCTCGCGAGTACTCGTGGGTTAAATTTTGCCCACACTTTATTTTTTTTAAAAAATCCCAAATTTTTTTTCTGTTCAATTTTTTTTCTCGTCCAGGTATTCCTCAGGACATGTTGAAAAGTAATATGTACACAAAAATTCATAACAATTGGTTCAGAGAAATAAAAAAAATTACGAAGAGCTAAAGTGGTGTGGGCAAAAAATGACCCACCAGTATTCGCGAGGGTAAAATCGAATATAAATATTTCCAGCTAATTTTTTTGGGCTATACTTGATATAAAAAAATATATTAGTACCGTATCTAGGAAAATATAACAGCCAAATGTGAACAATATTCTATGTATAGTTTTTTTTTTATTAATTTTTTAATTTTGTGCTATTTGGGCAAAAAAAAAACTAATCCTGAAGGTTGCCCCCAAAATTCAATTTTCAAAAATTTTTAAAAATAATGAATAACAAACAAAAATTAACAAAAAACTCTACAAACACACTTTAAAAGAAGACTGAATTAATAATCCGTACTTAAAAAGTGGCAAAAAATAAAAAGAAAGCTAGAAAATAGGGTGTGGGCAAAATATGACCCACGAGTACCTGCGCGTATAATTTGCTCACCCGTACTCGCGAGGGTTAAGTTTTCAAAATGTTCTGCCTTATTTTTACCCATGATTAAGACATCATCTAAATACACTTGGGCAATAGGTCCTAATAAATTGTTCAACGCGACTTGCATTGTCCTAGCATAGGTACTTGGGGCATTGCGGTGCCCAAATAATAATGTGGTTGGGCAGAATAATCCTTTCCTTGTACGGAAAGCCATTAATTTCTGTGTTTCCTCCTCGCGACTTCGAGGGAATGGTACGCGTCGATCAAGTCACAATCTAGTGAAAATCGTTTACTGCCGCCTAGGTCGCAAACATATCTTCGTCTATTGAGGGCAGGCGGTACAATCTGGGACCACTTGAAGGAGTTCAGGTGCCTATAGTCTATACAGACTCTTGGTTTGTTAGAATTGTTTTCTGGCCACCACCAGTAAGGTGAAACTATGTGGCGAATAGCAAGCTTTAATATATCCTTTCTTTAAAGCTGCATCTGTAAAATTATCTATGTCTTCCAGGTAGCGATGTGGAAGACGATACTGTTTTCTTAAAATGATCTTTGGAGCATCTGGGGTAAGTTCTATTTCAAACTTCTGTATAGGACATACAGGAACTGCATCATCATCTAGAGCAATAACGTCCTTGTATTCCATTAACAAATCCAGAAGTTCTTCTAAATGCTCAGGTTTCTGTAAAATAGAAACATCTGCTTCTTCTTTACTTAAATTTTCTGTTACAATCTCTCTGTATGCATTTTTCAACTGCTTATCTGATAAATTTTCTGAGCAGGTTACTATACAAGTAGAACCTATTTGCTTATTTTCTGTGGCAGTTGCAGTTTTATTAAAATCTTCTTTAATAAGTTCCAAAATAGGATGACATTTACCTATATATTATTTTTTCTAAATAAAATTTCTTAGAAATTATAAATATATAACCAAAATACATCATGCTTTTAGAAAGAAAAATTCCTTGAAGATAGAAAAAAGAAAAAGCAGTTGTATTAAACACTTTCTTTTCCAATTCTCAAATCTCCTTTATTCTCAGGTCTGACTTTCAGAATAACCATAAGATGAGCAGTGCCATTGGTTTCTTCTATTAATAGGCAATTGAATTTCTATTTTCTTCGTCTGCTAGTTAAAGGTCTTCCTCTACTGGAGGAAGCTGTGAGTTTTCTTTGTTCTTTTGACGAACAACAGAATTTTCATTTATTTCTATCTTGGTAGGCTTCTTCAATGAGCCTTTAATAATTTCTTTCTTTGTAGGCTTTTCAAGAATGGAGCCTTTATTAATTAATCTCTGTGTAGGCTTTTCAAGAATGGAGCCTTTATTAATTAATCTCTGTGTAGGCTTTTCAATAGAGCCTTTATTAATTAATCTCTGTGTAGGCTTTTCACTTGAGCCTCTATTAATTACTGGTTTACAATTATCACTGTAATTGTTTAATTTAAACTTATTATTCCTATTGGAATCTAAAAAATCTTTTCTATGATTATTAATCATTTTGTCTTTCTTAGTTATCTTTTCCTCTTGATTCATGAGGAAAAAGCTTCCTAACTTGGCAAAGATTTTAACTTTTATTTCTTTATCCTCTTCTTTAAGATTTAATCGCGATGAAGAAAGGTCTATTGTTATAGGTAGAGTAGCTAAAATACTTGTACCTAATAAAATTCCATTCCAAGCTCCAGTACTCTCAGTTTTACACACTAAAAAGGTAACTGGGTAATACTGTTGGTGTAGTCTTAGAAGTAGATCAACTTCTCCTATAGGATGGATCATCTGAGTTCCAATCCCTTGAACTATAATACTAGCTTCTTTAAGAGACAGTTTAAATCTTCCTTCTCTTTCTATTTCTCTTAATCTATCCAACGATATCAAACAGGTTGTGCTCCCCAAATCTAGTAGGCTATGAACTTCAACCTCGTTCTGACCTTTTGTTGGTTGAGTCAAACAAATATGAGCAACAGAAAATAATGACAGCCCAATTTTGGGGGTCTACCTATCACCATAAGAACTAGACAGGGTTACTATAACACCCCTCTTCTTTAAGCTTGAAGTATTTTCTTTAATTACGTTCTACTTTACCATTGTCTTTCATTTAAATCTTTGCCTGGAATCAAAAATTTTGTTCTCTTTCAGAGAGATCGGTTGAAAAAACTGTTGCGTTCTCTTTCTCTTCATCTTCAGCTCCAGATATTTCTTCATGTTCTGGATCAGCTGAATGATTAGATATCAGATGAACTCTGGTTGTTTCCTTGGGACTCTTACCTTGATAGCTACGCTTCATTCTTAGAGTAAGAGTTTGACTTTCTGGTATTTGAATCATTCTTAATCTCGACTCTTCGAGCTTTGACCCCAATTAATCAAAATCAGGTGGTTATTTATATGGTATTACCATATTATTTTCATTTTCATTATATCATTACCAGGGCATTCTTGCAATTAGACGTTGAACCCCGGGCATGAACTTCTACATACTTTCTGCGCGTATATGTGTATTCCACACCACAGTGTTCTAGAATGATGACCTAACAGATTCACACTCTTAGGCAATAGTCCATGACTTTATTTCCTTACTTGGAGAGTTTCTTAACTATCCCTCATTAGGTCTTATATTGAAGAAGGGCTTTTCTTTTCCTGAAAATTTAGAAGTATTCTTTTTATTACCCAATTCCATGGTTCTGTTCCTCATGGAAGGGTTGTATGTAGTTCTTTCTTTCTTATCTTTCACTATTATAGTGCTATTGTCTCTGGATATAGAACACCTAGCTGTATTTCTTCTATCTTGTTCAGCTCTATGGTTAGTCTGAAACAAGACTCCTTTCCTATTATGACTAAGTTCTCTTAAAATTTCGACGAAAACTTAAGTCTGGATAAAGGGCACTTTCTAAGACTTTTTCTCTAATGTCTTCTATGCATCTTCTGAGCTCTTCCTTACTCTCTAAAATCTTAGTCATAATTAAGTATTTATCTTTGAGAATGTTAAATCCCAAAGGAGCAGTCTCTAGTATCTAATTGAGTTTTTTTCTGCATATTCCCAAAGGAGATTCTCTCAAGGTCCCAACATGAATTTCAGTAAGAGTATACATGTGGTCTTCCTTTGAAATTTCATGAACTGTTTCAAGTAAACAGAAGATTCGTCGTCGCGTTTTTTTGTTGGAGACATAAAATCTTCAATTGATTAAAAAAGTCTTCCTAGTGTCTTACCTACCTAGAAAAAGCTATTATCTTTCAGAATAATACTGGCGGGCCTCGGATGTGAAATTAGGAAGAGATTGAGTCTTAGCATAGTCTTATTTCTGTCTTTCAGTTGATTAGGCCTAACGTAGTATCTTCTACTTGGTAACGCTAGAAAGGTAATTCCTCCTAAACTTAATGCCTAACTCCCCAAAAAAGCTTTTTTTGTTCTTGGATTTCTTCCATGACAATTTAATTCTTTAGGCAATTCTGGTAATGGAGGGGCATACGCAGCGTTTGGATAGTACCTCCATAAGGGGGTCCATATGGGTATTGATTGTAACCAGGTTGCATTGTAGGAAGGGTTTTTGCCCCAACCGTGGAACGTTGATCTATATTGCAAAAGGTATATTTAAAGTATTTTGGGATGCCCCCCACGGATTCTGAGGTGTCCTCCACTATAGGGTATCACCTTGGTTGTTTCTGTCCCCAAGTTCCACTAAATTTCACTCCTATTGTTAAAATTTCTGTTTGGACCATTCCAGAAGATAAAGTTTTCTTGTCTATTTGAAGGGGCGAGTGGCCCCGAATGCATTTAAATGTATATTAAAAGTATGTCCAAAACCATCGTCTTTTGGAGCCACCTTAAGGCGTTATCCATGTTTGTCATTTTCGGTATTTCCTTGTTTGATGCCAGTCCCAAAGCTGTTCTCGGTGATTTGGGTTTAACACATTGTATCAATGTTAGAAGGAGGTAAATGTAATGGAGGAAGTCCCATATCCTTTGGTGTGGGTTCCCTTATCTTGGGTTTTGCTCCTGTATTCTCTTCTGTTTTCTGTCCGTCAGTAGTCTTCACTTCTGTTACAGCATGTTCTTCATCTTGATTAACATCTTCTGTATTGTCTTTGCTTTATTTGTATCATTCCACTGTCCTCAGCCTTGTTTCCTCTGTTGACTTCATTATTTTCTAAGTTCTGTATTAATCCCCTTTCGGCCCTCCTGAAAGCTCCATTAGGGTCAAATGGTCCGGCTATCAGCTTTTGAAACCAGTGGCAGAGAATGAAGAAACAATGCCGAAAATTACTTGAAGACGGTAAAGACTATTTTGTTCAGCATAGTCATGATTAATTTTCAGTTGGTTCTAATTAGATACTGAAGTAGAAAAACTATGTACTAAAAATCTTACTGAACGCTATCACTAAATAAAAAAATTAAAGTTCTCAAAATATTTTTCAAATTTCAAAAAAAAAAACTCAAGTTGTCAAAAAATATTTTTTTCAAAAGAAGCTCAAAACAAAAAAAACACTAAGTTCCAAATAAATAATGGGTCATTTTGAAAAATATTCAAGACGCTTTAATAGTGGTAAAATCACAATGTTCAAAGAAAATATGTAAAGTTCTATTTAAACTTAAACAAAAAGAGTTTATATTAGTATTAACTTTTAATTAAATAATTAAATTATTATTATTCGATTTTAATTATTAATTACAGTTTAAAGTTAATCACTATTAATTTAAAAAATTAAAAATTTAATCACTTTTGATTCTAAGTTCAGAAATATAAAATACAATTTTAACTTTAAAATTATTTCTAAA
>JABUQX010120418.1:0-10654 GCA_015478945.1 Trachelipus rathkii | reverse complement strand
AATGAGAAGTTGTCAAGTATATTTAAATGATTAAAAGTATTAATAATATTGTTTAATTATTTATTTCTATTATATTAGTATTATTATATAGGTTAGTCAAGTGTATATATTATGTATTATATTATCTTGTAAACTTTATAAAAAAATAAATACGTAATATATATTTTCTAACTTGAATAAAGCTAAAATTCACAAAATAAATATATACTATAAATTCACATTATTATAATTATATATTACTATTATATAATTATTAATCAGAGAGTAGAAGTTTATTATGTATTATATTTCTATTTTATATAATAATATATATATGAGCCACACTTATATATGGCCTAATTATATATGTGATTATATAGCTGTAAGGCAAGTCGAGTATAAAATAGCAACTATTATCCACTCCTTTTTCTAAAATTATTAATCTAACGAGATAAACATATTATCGAAATAGAAACGCTATTGAGCTAATGTATTATTCAAGCGATAGCGCTACTGGCTCACCTATATAATTCATGTATATATAATTAATATATATAATTAATATTAATCTAATTCTTACATACCATTGTCTATGTATATATGAATATATAGGATATATGTGAGTCATATATATATATTATATATATTTTTATAATTATAATATTTATAATATATATATATTATATATAATATATTATATAATAATAATATATATATAAATATATATTTAATCAATAGAACTGGTAGGCATCAATTAGTTACTGTAGAGCCGGTAGGATTCGTTGTTACCGGTGCATGGTTCTTTCGAGCTGTTAAGAAGTCTGTGTTCTGAGAGGTCACGACAAAGGAGTGATACTTGATTTTATTCAGACTTTTCTAATATTTTATTGTAATTATATTATTGGCATAAAGCACTTTATATTATTATAATATTTTTATTCAAGAACTTATTATGCCCCCTGTTTTATGTGGTGAGTGTAATAAGCCTAAAATTTGATATATTTAATTGTAGTAATTAATAAAATTATAGTAATATTCCATTTTAACAGATTGTGAAAATTTAGGTAACAATGATCTGAAACCGTAGTGTTTTGTTTCTATTAGTAGAATAATTAATCAATTTATTAATTATTATGATACCTGTTTATAGATAGCCTTAAAATTATGTAGAAAGACTAGATTAGAGAACATAAACTATGAGTATCTTTATATATTTACAAAGCCAAGTTATATATTAAGTAAATAACAGACCTAATTCTCCATTAAAATTTTTTCTTGTAATATTGACTTAGGCACTTGACATTCTCTGTTGGCCTTAGGCAGGCACTCCAGTCCCCTGTCCTACCAACTAATGGCACTATGGTGTATCTCAGTTAACCAGCCTCATAATGCAATGTATATATTAACGTATTTTTTTTTTTTCCTAATTTATTTTCATCTTTCTAATTTTTTCTTTACGTTTAATACTCTCTAAATTAGTATCTATTTATTAAGCTTATAAAATTTTGAAAAATATTTTAATTTTATTTTCATGTTTGTTTGAAAAGTGTGAGGTCTGTGCTTCGGACTACTGTAAACTCTTGGATACCCTATATCCTATTTTGATTGTTTTATTTGAGATCATAATAATTGATTCTATAATCTGGAGTCTAGATATATGTTTCTACCCAAAGCCCAGCAAACGACTCAATATTAAATTAATATAAATCACTTTGCGTTTACCCATGGGCAGTCAGAGCCTTGAAGAGTTTCTTATATGGCAGATGAGCTTAAACTGTTCTAATTAAAATAAAGTACAACACAGGGATTAATGATTTGAACTTACAGCAATTATAAAACGACACAATTTTAAATATCACTTAATGGACTAAATGTAATTAATTAAATTACATTTAAGTATTAAATTAGTAAGTTATCCTTTCTTATCTATCTCAGGATTTGGTATATATCGTATACATTTTCAAGTTTCAAATTTTTATTTGAGACTGAGACCCTATGATGCTATACAACACAAACATTAAGTAGTTTATTCTTTATATTATGTCTTATGGATTTAATTTTTTGAGTAATCATATATAGAAAATTATAGTAGGGAGGGAGCAATGATTATGTACCCTCTATTTAGACGCGTACAATACAGGTGAATGGCATTGAGGTCGTGAATCACAAGGTACTAAAAAGGACACTCCCACATCTGTCAACTATTGTATACGAGCGATTTAATTCATTTTCTTAATATTAACGCGATGTGGCAAACTGCTTTCAGATCATTGCTTATCTAGTAAATTCTGAAATATATTATTGGGAAAGCCCCCATGGTTTTGAGCTTCTACTGAAATAATTATTTTCACATCCTTTGACGTACCCAAAGGTATTTAGAGAGGTACGATAGGATTTGTGTCATTGTATAGATCTCTAGAGTGAACTAGTCTTAAAGGGTTTATATGGGAAAAATCGTATTACACGAAATTTCGATACTTACTCACATTTTATCAACCTGTGAATTCTTGTTGCAAGAAAGTAAGTTAACAAATTTTTTAACTATAAAATTTCTATTAAATTAAAACTTATTCAAAACAAACAATAGCAAAAGTGAAAATTTCTTCTATTGTATTTATATAGGCCCAAACACGTATATATGAGATTTTTACATTTTATCATCACCTTCCAAAAATAATATTATTGGCAAAAAATTAGGCTAAGGAATATTAAGAATTTAGATCTATTATCATCAGAAGAATATCTCACTGTACTTAAATCTCGATTTACGTTGAGTGTACCCACAAATATGTTCGATTTATCTCTGGGTAGACGCTTCTTTTATTGGACAGCTGATATTCGCCGAAAGAAAGAAAAATGAGTAAGTTGTTGTCACCATTTGTTTTGCATACTTGTAAGTTTTCTTCATACATAAATGAAACGACAAAGGACTCTTTGAAAATACTCGAGATAAAAAGATTTAAAGAGAGTGATTTCAGAAGTTAAAGTGGACTAAAGGGAAAATATCGCTTGATTTGGATTTGGAAAGTTGATCGACGAGGGAAACCAGAGGGTCCAGTTGACCTAATATTAATTAGGTCAACTGGACCCTCTGGAAAGGCTCTACGGCAATGATAGTAACCCTTATTATAAGTGTGTTGGTAAGGGAGAAAAGGGGAGAACTGGGCTAAGGAAATTATAGGCGGAAATAAGGTTTACTGAAGTGTATTGTATAGTTGAAAAGATACTCCATTGCTTGCGCATAATTTTTGGCGTGGTCAGCAAAGAGTGCGTTCGAGTGACTGAAGGACTTGGTGAAGAAGAAGGAGGTGCAGTATTAGAAAGTGGTAAGAGGATGTGTAGGATCAAAAAATCATATAATAATTATAAAATAGATTGAGAAAAAAATAACAACAATATCATAAAGAATAAATTGTATTTTATTGGTGTTTTATGGATTCCCTGCTCAAACAGGCAACCCTATGATAGAGAGTTCACATAGGAGAAAAAGCGTATATGGGCAGGTGTTAAAGTGATATATTGGTGTTAACGGGCGGTTGGGTAGGCTATCTGAATGGAATCAAAAAGTATGTATGGACGATAGTGAAAGCGTGTGTAAAGGAAAATTAAAATGCCGTGTCAATGAAGTGATTGGTTTTAGGAATTTAATTATCGTGTGTGAGTATAGTGACTAGTGTGTTGTTGTTATGTTCTCCTTGGTTATTTCCAATTGTATATGGATGGGGTTTAGAAGAATTCGACGGTGGGGGATGGCAGGATATTGGTGGTGGGTAGAGATGGTGGGAGAATGGATGCATGAGTGGAGGCTCCCTACCTATTATTATTGCGGCGGGGATGCATTTTCGGTTCCTGGGTGTGGCGAATCTTTAAGAGAGTTTTGGAGAGGATTGGTAGACGAGGATCTGGCAGGGGTGTAAAAGGGAGGCGGCTTGAAAGTAACTACGTGGAATAAGAGTAAGCGTATGGTTGTGAGTGAGGACACATCCTTCAGTGTGAAGTTATGTTAGATTGGTGAGCAGCTAGAACAAGTGTCTGAGGTTTAATATTAGTGGTATATGGGTTGGCATGAGAAAGGGATACGACGATGCAAGAGCTGTAGTTAGGAAATTGTGAATGGCAGGAAGGGCCGTAGTGCAATTAAATCGTTGGTGGAAATGAAAGGACTAAAAGTTTGGAGTGTTGCTAGGGGTCTTACATTGAGGGTATGTTGTTACCTGTGTTACTATATGGTAGTGAGACTAATGGTCTGGAATAAGAAGTATAGATCTGAAATTCAATGTGTTCATGGATGGACAATCTTAGGGCGTGTTAGGTGTGTGAAAAGAATAATAAAGTGAGGAATGAACTTATTAGAGAGTGGTTGTTGTGTGGAAGAAAGGGGTAAAATGGGACGAGAATAAATGAAAGTAACGGGTTGAGATGTTTGCGTCCATGTTTGAAAGATAATGATAGTCGGTTGGTTTTAGCGGATGTGATGTGGTTTGAGCTGTGTATGGGAATCGACCGGCTGGAGGACTGAAGAGAAAAGTGATTGAGTTCGGTAAAGAATGTCTGAAGGAGAGAAATTGGTTGGAGGGTTTGCAGAGACCAGGATAAGGGTGACATGATGGAGGAAGAGGAGTGCCGGGGGTTTGTGATGGGGCGGATGGTGTGGTGCCCCACCTGCGGGCCAAGGGAATGAAACCCTTTAGATTGACCCGATTTTGACCATAGTGAGGGTTCCGTCGCAGTCTTGGGTCCCTTGAAGCCTCTAGGGTGGATTTTCTGCTTACGAGGAGTTTTCCACTACATTAATGGAACAGAGGGGGCGGTAAGCTGACAGCTCTCTTTTCGGTATAACAATTCTGTCATAATTTCTCCTATACCTTTTCTTTCCCGAAGTGCTTGCTTAGGGCCGCACCTTAACTCCCAGTCTGGGAAAAGAAGATAGCCAGAAAAGCATAAAAGCAAGAATACTAATCAAAGTGTTTATAAATTCTTTCTATATCATTTTCGTTCCTGACAGCTACGTTTGCTGAAGGCAATAATTTTACCTTTCCCTCCATCTCTGAAATAACTGACTGCTTCAGAAACTGCAGTGGATTTTCAGATTTTACGACATCACTTATGAGCGTCTCTTCTTTGGATTCATGCTTATTAAACATTTGGTACTAAAATTTTCAAATATTACTTATTTATTATCTGCAAGAGAATCTAAGGCAATTTCAAAGTAGTTCAAAGAATGTAAAAATTATATGAAACTTATTGCATTGCTTTTAAAGGAAAAATTAACGATGACAATAGTATACTAATTTTAAAGAAAAGCTTGGGAATCCTGTCTATACCGTAATTATTAATAATTGAATAATGGATAACCTTAACTCCAATTAATTAATAAATTAAATCATGAATGAGATAATTAATAATAATAATAAGGTAGATCAGCTTGTCATTGCAGGTGCCAGATATTTAAATAATCTCTGAAAAAGGATTAAAGAAATGAAAAAAAGTAAACGATTAGCAGAAGTTTTATTGAAGAAATTTTTAAGAGAAGAAACAAACCAGAGGATTGAAAAGTTATTGAAGATTCGTAGAAAAAAAGAAACTAGTAATGAAAAGTCCAATAAGTCTGTTGACATGTTCTATCTGAAGTAATCTTTTAAGGGGACGTTGCACGTATGGATTTCCTAACTTATTGAGGCGTAAGAAATCATCAATTCTATCTGATTTTAGAGTTTTAACAACTTATCTAGGTGTAGAATTTATAATGCTCTTCCCAAATGGATTCTGAGTCTATTTTTTTAACAGGCTAGTAAATATTTCTACTTCCCACAACTATACAGCGGATTACGGCGGCAAAACGAACCCCCCACCTTGGAAAAAAAAGGGGGCTGATTTCTTAATTGTGTGCCATGGATAAAGGCATAAATGTAGAAAAATCCTGGATAACCCTTTTTATATTTTCATGAATAGATCATCATGAAGAAAACACTTGGTGCCTTAACTCAAAGTTTATAGTGTAACAAAGTTTATTAGCCCCACCCCATAAAATTCCCTTAATTATGTTAAAGAAAATAAATTTTTGCTATTGTTTGAAACGGAATTTTTTTTATTTTACTCTCGCTGCATCGGCGAAAATTCTAAATTTTCAAAAGTTTATTTAATGCAGCGGCAAACCCCTTGAGTTTACATACAAAAATCTTATCTAAACAAAAAATGTAAACCTTGCCTCAGTAGTATAATGATCTAAAAGTTTATCGATAATTGACTCCTTGAACAAAACCAATATAAATTTATTATGAATTTTTTTTTGTTCTTAAGACAAAGAAAAAAAGAAAAAAAAAAATAAAAAACATTGGAAACTATGGTGGCACCTTATTTAACCGTGATGTAACTTTTTAATTATTTACTCCCGATTTGCAGGAATGAAACTTTACACAGCTTGTGTTACCTCTACAAGTTATACATAATTTTATTTTAAAATTCAATATTGGTATGCCCAAACACCAGTTTTTGGCCGCTTGATTCACGAAGAAAAAAACTTTTGAAATGGTTTCCCTCAATGCAGCAGCGACAAATCTCTGTTGGGATAATATCATAATAAAATTTTCTCATAAACACAATGACTGAATTCCAATTTTATTTAAATTTTATATACGCTCTGCCCAAATATTCAAACTCAAAGTGTAAATTAAAATCATTTAGATCACAATGATATTTAATTTTAAATTTTGCCTAATTTTTTTTAATGTATTTAGGAGTTGACGGTAATATTTATTTTATTAATTCATTGATAAGGAATGTGAAATTTTTAAAAGGCCTTTATTATGTTCTTATAAGCTTCTTCCTTTAAATTTAAGCTTAAAAATTTCTAGGAAGAAATTTTATTGCTCAATTAGCAAGATACTTACTGGCAGTGGATAATAACTTTTTAAAATTATAGGTTTTTCTCCCATCTAAATATGATATTTGGTATTACAAATAAAATTTATTATCTTTAACACAATATGTGTAATCCTTTTCTAATTTATATTAATGATTGAGAGGTTACGTAGAGTTAGGGCTCGGTATTTTAATTATATTAAATAAAAAAGTAATATTACAGATTTTTCTTTTAGTTGCCAAAAAACCTGGTTTACAAATAGCCGATCAAAATTCAATATAAATGATGGCATATAACATTTTTTTACATCTCATTGTCATACCATTTTAAATATGGTACTACTTGTAAAAAATTGGTGAAGAATACCATTTTTCTCATTTTATTATAAATTTGTTGAGTATACCCATTGCATACATTCTCCTGTTGGGTAAATTTAGAGTGTTTGCGACTAGAACGGCATAATAAGTTATTAAAAACCTCTGTTTTTTACATGAGCCTTTTTTTTCCTTGCTGGCATTACAAACAAAAAAAATCCAACACTTATTTTATATTTTATTCCTTTTTTGTTTCAATTTTGTATAATCTTTATAGAACTTATAATTTTGAATGTATGATTTCATATGCAAGTTATTAAAAACCTTGTGTTTTGATGTTGCAATAAAAGCTTTGAAGTTAACGTATGAAAAAAGAAAAGGAGTTGAGAATTAGCAAAAAAATAAAATAAAAAAAAATAAAAAAATAATTTTTCTCAAAAATTATTATATTGCGTATTTCTGGTCTTTCATTGTTATACTTTTCATATTGCTTTAATTAAATATAATATTGTGCAAGATAATATTTTAGAGTGAAAATCCATAAGGGGCCTATAAATTGCAAAATTCTTTGTGTAGTATTCAGCAGAAATTACACTAAGTTAAATTTGCTGAATTAAAAAAATGTTAAAACTACTTTAACGGAATATAGTTTTATCAGATCATGAGTTGTTCTTATATCGATCTTTCATTTGATCATCAAAACAAAATATTTTCCATGTTTTGAGGTTTTATTAATATTCGCATGCTACAAAATTTATTCTCCTATAAAAATCGTACCCATTAATGTTGTTGTGGCATCCATTACGCGCATACTGTGGCTTTTAACCTCGTGAAAGGTTGGATTCTGCCTATCATTGAATATTTCAGCAGGGTGTTGCACTAGGCCACTTTATTACCCACTTCTATATAATTTTTCAAAACTTAAAAATATAATATTTTCCTTTCAAAATATGAAATTAAAAGAAACTTATACATATTCAAAGCCCAAAAATAGTGAAATTCAAATTTTGAAAAGAAACACCTTTTCCCGATATTATACAAAAAACCATATTTTGGATCCATTTACAAACTAAGAAGCAAGTGTCTTTTTGAAGCTTCCCAATAATTTTGAAAGAGACCACTTTTTGGGATGAAACCCATTATCTTTATATATTACAAACTCAGAAACCAAGCTTTCTTGAAATTTCGTTATCACCCAAATGATGGTTAAAAGTATATATAGAGACCTTTACCCAGTACAAATCCCTGCCATGTTCAGTATTAAATCTGAGAAAACAAATAGCCTATCCACTAGAATAAGTTCCATAACCGAATAACCAAGAGTAGCTCGCAGTTTGGCCTACTCCTACACCGCTCACCTCTCGGTCGTACCTCTGGAGAGACGAGTACCTCTTGCTTACGTCGCGAATTCGACAAGCAATCAGTCACAGATTGGTGCACTTGTCAAACTTGGTGGCCGATGGAATGGAAGGAAGTGAAAATAAATAAAATAATTCAATAAAATACCCAATATATAATAATAATAAAAATAATCCCATAATAATAATAAATATAATGAACAAATAAATAATGCAGAATGAGAGTGAGATAATAAAGTTGTATCATCAGTAGAATAAAAGACTAATGTAATAGATAATGAATAATAATAATAAAAATAAATAATAAATAAATAATATATAAAATAATAATAATAATAATAATATAATTATTTTTTTTTTATTTTTTTAGAGTGGATGTACAGGGATCCCCACAGCACACAGGAGAATGCGGCATAGACCGTGTTAGCAAAACTAAACGACGTAAGCAGAGAGATAATCCACCTGTGAGAGCCGAGAGAGAGAGCAGGACAACCATGGCTGACACTATAGAGTGCGTCAATATAACCGATAGATTGCAAGTCAGCACCGTAGAAGGCAAACCAAATGAATGGATCACTACGAACATATGCTTGAATATGCGAACAAGATGTCGCTTGAGGCGATGCTGGAGAGGAAGGATAATAACCGCCTATAGATACAGGTAATGAAGAAACTTTGCTTCGAAAGGGATCGAGAGATGGCAAACAGCAAATCCACAAAGAAGTGTCGGGGGAGTGAACCGACAGGGTGAAGAGGACAAAACTGGGGGAGCAAGAAAAATGGGGCAGGACGGGAGGAACCCCCTCCGCGCAAAACATAGAAAACCCATGGGTGAAGAATTATGTATGACCAAGACGCAATTTGAGCCAAGTAACCACCGGTCCAGGAGCAGACATCTCCACTTACTAAGATGGTAAGATCCAAACCGGCCTCAATGTGAAACGTGGTTTGACATTCCGAATATTGTTTGGCGCTCACGAGCATCCATCCGCCAACTTATGACTGCCAGCCAGAGAGGGAAAAGCCCGATTCGCCAAAGCAGATAAGAAATCTTTGTAGCCAAGGAAATGGCCCAGGCGCCATCATCAGGAGGTAAGTGCGTGAAACGGCAACCGACACCCTGTGTTGCGCGGCGCCCGTTTGCCTCCCCATTCGGCCCGTCGTTGCCAGGGAACACCCACATGGGAGGGAACCCAACAGATACTCAATGTTTGATGGTTGCTGTGCCTTTCCTCGGGTAACAAAAGCAGAGGATGTTGCACTCGCACAAGACCAAACGGGATTAACGGCGTTGACGGTCGATTAGCATACCCGGAATAGCATGATGGAGCGCTCCCGAGAATTCCGAAAAAGTAATGGAATTGATTATAATTACCCCCCGGCGCGGAAGGTTACT
This sequence comes from Trachelipus rathkii, assembly GCA_015478945.1. Taxonomy (NCBI): domain Eukaryota; kingdom Metazoa; phylum Arthropoda; class Malacostraca; order Isopoda; family Trachelipodidae; genus Trachelipus; species Trachelipus rathkii. The sequence continues at coordinate 745 of JABUQX010120418.1, read as the reverse complement.
GCATTCACTGTTCACCCGCCAATGGACAGAGCTATTAGTTCAGGTGAAAAAAACAGACAAATAGGGCGGAAAGGGTATGCGTGAGTGAATCAGTTGGAATAGTCCGGTAACTACCAGCTGGGAAGAGCTCCCACCCGCTGGCCTCCGCTCTTCTGAACCATCGTGTTATAACCGCTAATTTAGAGATCCCCGTCTATAGTGAACCTCCGCGTTGAGATACAAATGGTAATTCCTTCATCAGATACAGCATCTGTGATGCGCCTCCCGACTTAGCAAAAGACTGGATTCCACTGCAGAGAGCAGGAGGCGGTAGAGACCCACGTGTGAACGAGTAGATTGGGTAAAAAATTAAATTGCATAGACCGCTCGCTGGAGGAAGGTCTGAGGAATATCAATATGATTGGATATTGTTTTTTCTCAAGGAAAGTAACAACCCCAGCAAATGGCTCAATATATCCGAATGTTTTTCTGACGACATCGCTCTATTTATATTTACATAAGCTATACGTTAATCTTGGGTAGCTGAAACCTGAAGAACGAAAATATGAACAGCGTGCACATGATGCTTGCTCCCCTCTCTCGCACTTTCAACCGGAGGATGGGAGGGGGCATCAACCCGGCGCTCCACCAATCCAGGCTTCTGCCCTCGGAGAGGAACGGAATGCTATACCCTCGGGCAATTCCAGACCCTCAGTGGTCTGAAATGGGTCAAGGATGGCGGATGGTAGGAACTGGAAGGTCTGCG
>JABUQX010120417.1:5000-20000 GCA_015478945.1 Trachelipus rathkii | reverse complement strand
TATAACAACATATATATATATATATATATATATATATATATATATATATATATATATATATATATATATTAGATTAGCGGATGGGTGATTTTCACTATCGTTAAAATCACTATCCGCGGATTGCGGATGCGGATAGATTAAGTTTTTAGAATTTTAACCACAGATACTTCATACATCTTTATATATATATATATATATATATATATATATATATATATATATATATATATATATATATATATATATATATATATATATATATATATATTCGGCTGTAGACAGAGAAGATGTCTTAAAATTTGGAAGCAACAGAAGGGAGTGAAAAGGGTAAAGTCAGGATAGTAGAAGGTATAAAAATGTTTTTGGATTGTTTATAGAACGTAAAATCATTAAATGTTTGCACACAACCTATTTTCAAGACTAAAAAGGCTCTTTATGACAATTAAATACAAAAATTTTATAATAACATAGTTATTTCCGGTTTTACAAAAATAGATTTACAATATATAAGAGGAATAATATAATAATTTATTGTTAAGCGCAAAATGTTTTTTGGGAAGAGTATTTTGAAATAAAATTTAAACCAGATACTATAATGAGCCGATCTACGTGGCTCAAACGGTAGAAACGACTGAGTCGCATAGCAAGGTCGCGGGTTCGAATCCTAGTTCGGATCTAGGTAGAAAATACCTAGAAAAGTTCCCCACTCCTTGAATAGGGCTATGCCCGTGAGTGGTGAACTTATTTTAAAAAAAAAAAAAAAAATAACCTGAACCTTCGTCAATTGAGCTAACGGTGATGGTCTCCATTGGCAGGGAGCACATGGGTTTAATTTTCGTCTGTCGCACCAACTCATGCAATGGAGGTGTATGCTGCGCTGATATTTTATCCATAGTATAACGGTGTTTTGTCGATGTTATGTCGAAGAATGTGCTAAAAATGTTGAAGTTTTCTGAAAATTTTTTGATGATGAAGAAGAGGAAATTGAAAACTATGGAAATAATAATAATAATAATAATAATAATAATAATAATAATAATAATAATAATAATAATAATAAAAATAAATAATAATAATAATAATAATAATAATAATAATAATAAAGACTTTCGTAAAGTAGTTTTATGCGCGGCATTTTAGTTGTGAATTCATGAAAAATTATACAAAGAAAAAGAATAAATAAGTAGATAAATATATTATAATAATAATAATAATAATAATAATAATAATAATAATAATAATAATAATAATAATAATAATAATAATAATAATAATAATAATAATAATAATAATAATACCTACGTCACATCCTAATAACATGAATTTGAAAAACCTTAAGGATATTTCATCTGTAATACTTCATTGGCTGCGTAGCGCAATGGGTTAAACCCACCCCAATTCTTTGCGATAGATTAACGTTTGAGCCTCATTTGACTATTTTGGTCGACGCAGGTTCTATTGCGATTTCGAACATTTTGTTCATGTTTTGTCCGATGTTATGTCCGAAGAATGGGTTAAGACTACAACTAATTAAAAATATATTAAATCCCTGACTATATATTTAAACATCAACTAAAGTAAATTAATATATATATATATATATATATATATATATATATATATATATATATATATATATATCGCCATATATATATATATATACTATATATATATATATATATATATATATATATATATATAAAATGTGTAGGCTCGCGCATCATCAAACAACGTAAAAAAACTAAAATATGACGTCATTCTTAAACTCTCATCGTGTGTGTGTGTCTGCATACTCAACAACAACCAGAACCAAAAAAAAAACGACGACATAAAAGCAAAAACAAAATACGTTCATGTGCAAATGCACATGAACGTATGGACGCACTTACATAACTATAACCACTCATGGACAATATATGCTCACATGTGCGTATAAAACATGTGCACAGTTGTCCGTATCCGGTGCCTATTACTACTGGGAATGACTGATTTCTCGAAACGTCGACCAGATCTTTTTATATTTTATCCAGAAAACTTTTTAAACTCTTACGATTTCCTATAAATTTGTTGCGTTAAATAAATCAAAAGTCTTTCACAAAATTTTTATTGCTTTCCGTCAAGAATGTTCAGGAAATTTTTTGTTTATATATATATATATATATATATATATATATATATATATATATATATATATATATATATATATATATATATATATATATATATATATATATATATATATATATATATATATATATATATATATATATATATATATATATATATATATATAGTTTTGTATATTACTATAAACTATAAAGCATAAAGGTGCCGAGAGAGGTTTTACCTGCTAACCAATCTTCAATTCTGTAAACAATAAATTTGTCCCTCATTTTACCTGCACATGGACGCTTTAATAACATCTGTTTCTTCATACACTCATCGTTCTGGTGTGTGTGTGTGTGTGTGTGTGTGTGTGTGTGTGTGTGTGTGTGTGTGTGTGTGTGAAGGAGTGACTGTGTGTGTGTGTGTGTGTGTGTGTGTGTGTGTGTGTGTGTGTGTGTGTGTGTGTGTGTGTGTGTGTGTGTGTGTGTGTGTGTGTGTGTGTGTGTGTGTGTGTGTGTGTGTGTGTGTGTGTGTGTGTGTGTGTGTGTGTAGGTGTGCATGAATTCACAACATGAGGTTACTGAAAGCTTAATTGTTAAATACAGTGCATCGAAATTCAAGCTTAGGTTTATTATATGAAGGCAACAATATCGTCGTCAAATATCATCATCATCATCAACATGGTAACCACATAAAATACAAAGCAAGGTTTATATCTTCAAAAAACATTTTATGCTGCGTTTTATTAATGAATTTTATACCTTAATTTTTTTTTAGAATTCTTTATTTTATAAAATGATGGAAGCAATTATTTCTTTTTTTATAAATATTAAAATTTCTTGTCCTTAGTGGACATGAAATTTTAAACTTTAATATTTATTCATTAACCTGTGTATTTGATTGGAAAAAATGGTTGTAAAGGCATTCGAGAGAAGAGAGAGAGAAAAAAGAGAGAGAGAGAGAGAGAGAGAGAGAGAGAGAGAGAGAGAGAGAGAGAGAGAGAGAGAGAGAGAGAGTTCTGGGTGCGGAAACTGATGGTATAAACGTTTTCGATAAAAGTCCTTTTTTACTGCTTTGCTAAACATTAACTTATCAAGATACAAAAATTCATTATCAAGTCATATGAAAAATTCTCGATGATTTTAAAAATTTTGCCAATTTTCCATATAAATATATGTAAAGGAGATTGTTCGATGTGTCAATAAACGGATTTCTCTTTCATTGCTTTAGTGCTGCTTTCTTTATTTAAGAAATAGTAATAACTTTAATCAAATTCAACTAATGGTTTCGCAATATTTTTCGATTCACTTGAGAAAATGGTACTCGAGGAACTTAAAGGTGGTTTATTCCCTCTGTTTCAGCGTCTTCTGCACAAATAACGTGGAATGATCCCGGCCTCCAGCTATTAATAAGGCTGTGACAGCGTATTCGATCAGGCTTTCTGCCTCCGACACAGGACAACAAGTCGCCTCATTCCTCTTTCACGACACAAGAATATTTACAGCATAAGGTAATTCTTATATAATAATAATTTATTTCTCTAAGTTATGGCAAAACTATTTTTATAATAACATGATAAAACTGTAACTATTATATATATATATATATATATATATATATATATATATATATATATATATATATATATATATATATATACTGCTATATATATATATATATATATATATATATATATATATATATATATATATATATATATATAACATATATATATATATATATATATATATATATATATATATATATATATACTCGTACATCAAATTTGAGAGTGAATGAGATAGAAAATACGACGAAGGAATCCGAACGATGTATTTTCCAGTGAATAGATTTGGTGTCAAGGTCTCCAATAATTCTTTCCTACAAATCCAAAATGACATTCAGCAAAAAACTTTTTAATATCGAAAGAAAAGTTTCATTAATATAAAATATATTCAAATTATTATGGAATTGAAACATATTTGTTGTAACCTTGCGTAAAGTCAGTTTAATTAAGAATTCATTTAATGTGTACACAGTGTTGGCTAACTACTCAATAAGAACAACCCTCTTACATGTATGACATCGCAGCTTGCTTTATCTTTTATACGACCCACTAACATTTCAATGGGATATTCATAACGACAAACACACACAGACAAACGCACACATACACTTACACATATAACGTATAATTTATTAAAAAAAGACAATCTTTTATAGTATATTAAATTAAAAATACGAGATACATTTATAATCTTTAAACTATGATAGGTAGTAGAAAACTAAAAATATATTTTACATAATAAAGGTTTATCTTATGAAAAAAGTGAGAAACAATATAAATCAGTATAATAAAGAAAGCAAGTAAAAACGATAATTCATGCTCACCACAGATAAGAAATGTATCCCATTAAATATAAAAAACAATGTAATATAAGGACTTATTTTGAGATTAGGATAAATGTGAATGTCCTAATGAGTATAAACCTTATAAACTTTTCAGTAATAACAAACAGAATCACTTTTACTATGAAATAAATATATGAAATTATTTGATTAAAAAACATATATTTTACGTACCTATTAAAGTGTTAAGCTCAGAATAAGTAGAAATCACAGAATAAGGGATACATCAGTAAGGCCGAAAGGACCCCTAGGAAGGACACCCAAGACTCATAATCCCACCATCAAAGCACTAAAAAGTAACGCAAATCACGTTGATTTAGAATATAAACCCTCACTAAAGAAGGTGTGACTATACCACTGGCCACACATTTCAAAACGACGAAATAAATGAACTTTGAAGCAGACAATTATATTAATGAAAATTAGCTATATAAGAAATGTAAATAAAGTAGAGATAAATAATTAGTTCTAAATTTTGTATTTAACAATCCATAGCACTAATCAAAAATATATAAAAATCATTTTTTAAGTTTTTATATTATAAAAGAATGATTAACAACTTATGAAGCTGACTTATTTTAAAACATGAGTAGATATAAAAATAATTATTCATTGGAATCGTATATATATTAAATAATAGACTTTTTAATTTATATTTTACAATAAGTCGCTGAAATAATTTGAACTATTAATAAAGAAAAAATGTAAATTTATGTAATATTAATATATGTATTATATATCTGATAGATTAATGAATACATGTTGACAAATATATCGCATTATGCACGGGAAAGGAGAAAAACACTTAAACATAACCCAGGCAAACTCCCTTACAGATACTGAAATAACTGCCGACTAATTCTACTCAGAAAAATATGAGTTGTAGAATAATAATTATATTGATAGGGCTAACTGTATAGGATATATCCTTTTGTAACCCGCGGAGCGATTTGAAGATAATCTTACTAAAATAATTGAAGCCCGAGGGGGTGGCGGCAACAGGGGAAGGAGTTAATTTAATACGAACACATGGGGACAAGCCCATGTAGTGTTCATAGCGACCAGAAAGATGAGAAGGATCCGCCCCTTCGCCTTACAAGAAAGAATGGGACGAATTGGGTAATAAAAAGCGACTTCATCAGATTGATACTAACTTCTTGAAAATAAATATTTGACTCTCTAGCAGTAGTGAATAAGGTAATTCCCGTATAAGACATAAAAATCCTATTATAATGATTGCTCTATTCACACTCATTCAAAATAACTGAAAAACATAGTACTGGATCCAGTAAGAAAGTAAGAAAGTAAGACATTATCAAGGTTTGGAAACTGAGAGAATAAGTAAAAATAAATCTGCGCCAGTCACTTCTGCTGATATCTTAGTCGATACTAAGCAATTCAGTTAAAGGATCTTTATATTTTCTGAATTAGCACTGCGACTCAATTTACCATTTAAACTTTATTCAAGATTATATCAATGACCTCGCCAAATCTCCTTTTTAGGATAGCAAAGTATATGTAACAAGTATAATTAATAAAGATCGTAAATACTCAGGAGTATGCTTCCTATCACTAGAAAAATCTAGTTGTTACAGTATATTAGGGGTTCCTTTCCTTAGAGAACATTCAAGTTTGAATATCGAAGTTAAGCTCTAAAAAGTACACCTCCCCGAGTATTTTCACATTTATCAGCTGACTGTCATTCAATTACTACTAAATCTCGTAAATCCAAAATTGTCGACATAGAATTGATCCGATCGGAAGTTAATCGTCTTTTTGCTGAGGACATCATCTAACCTAGTTCTTCTCCTTCGAGATCTCAAGGTGTTGCTGTTAGCCAAAAGAATAAGCAGCGTTAAGGTGTAAATTACTCTCAGACAATAAACAGATTCACCCATTTAGATACTTATTTACTGCCCAATATTGAAAAACTAGTTAATTCTGTGGCACACTATAAATTGTTCATCACAATAGATATAAAAAGTGCTTATCATCTAGCACCAGTTCATGAGAATGATAAAATTTATATTGTTTTTGAAGCTGATGCAGGTCTCTATCAATTCGAAAGACTGAGCATTGAATTAATTAACTAAGTGGCCTGCTTTCAAAGAATAATGGATGAGATGATATGAAATAATGGCATACAGAGGAGGTTTGCTAACCCTGATGACGTTACAATAAGAGATTCTACTAAGGAGGAACGTTACAAAAATTTGAAAAGATTCTTTGAAATTTTCAAAGCATATAACTTTACTCTTAATAATAAATAATAACTGTATGTTTTCAGGAACATCACTCAGATTACTTGACTATGAGATAAAGAATAATGAGCTTCTTCCTGACTTTTCTCGACTTCAACCTTCACTCTAGAAAGGACTTACTCCGTATGGTCGATTTATTTGCCTATTATTCTCGTTGGGTTCTCCCTTTTTCCACAAGAACTAAACCTCTTATCAACGCTACACTCCTACTTACCGACAAATCCAAAGCTGCAATAAAAAAATGTCACAAATGCTGTTATCAAAGATGTTAAAGCAAGGACTGATGCAAGGATCCCTTTCACAGTGAAAACCACTGCCTCTAATTGGTGCAATTGGTGCATCTTTGAATCAGGATGGTCACCCTATGGCTTTCTTTTCAAGATCTATATCAGTAGAGCGGAAAGGAATCACAGTTCTGTTGAAAAGGAGGAATATGAAATAGTTGAATCCATTAGGAAGTGGAATCATTTCATATTTGAGAGTCACTTTACCCTGATATCTAACCAAGGCTCTGCCTCTCTCGTTTGATTTTCATCATAAGGGATAAATTAAAAATGAAAAAATATTGAGATAGAGAATAGAGTTAATGCCTTATTCTTTTGGTGTAAAGATCAGGAAAGCTGAACATTACTGCAAATGCGCTATCGAGTGGCTGTTGTATGGCTACAAATTCACGTTTCTTCCTTGCTAAATTACATAATGTTATGTGTCATCCTGAAGTTATGAGAATGTTTCGTATTATTCGTAGCGAAAACCTTCCTTATTCTGTCGAGGACGTTAGGAAAACTATATCATTGAGTCAAATTTGTAGGATCAATCCTAATTAGAAAAATAATAAATTGAGGCAGTTTAAGTCGAATAATGGTTTAATAAATTCGCCCAAAAAGTTAAAGTTGATAAGCAAAGACTGGAATAGATTTTCAAAAATAAGTAATAAATGTTATCTAAAATACTAAAGATGTCAAAATTAAGGATAATATAATAATAAGAGAAGAATAATGTGTTGGAAAGGAACCAATTACCCGATCGTATCGACAGCGTCGCTTAGATAAAGCTTATTTGGAGAGAGTTAGGGTTAATTGAAGTAGAATAGTTAAGCGATACCGTCATGAAGAATTAACTGAAAAGATATAAGAGGTTATTTATGTGCCACGAAGGTGAGAGTTAGGAAAGTGTTATGGTATTGTTGTATAAATGAAAAGCCTAGTGAGAGTCTAAGGGTCGAACATATGAAACGCCTCCCAAACTTCTTAGAAATAATCTGACACACCTTTATACAAGGAGTTGGCCAAAGTTAGCAGGGTATCTAATGATCCCAATACCATTAGGCAACTATAACACAAATTCCTTCACAGCATCTATTACTCAAATAAGAGTGAATTACTTCCCATTGATCCTTTTTCTATATGACTTATATGGGGCTGATACGACGACAAACTCCTTTTTATTCATTTTCCGTATACAATAATGTGGAGCGATATTCCTTGCCGGAGTGAATATGTGGTGAATCCGAACAAGTATGTCTAGAACATATGTCCGAGTGATGTGCATTTTTTCATTATAACAAAATTCCCCAAGGTTTCCCAAGTAGCATCATTAAATGTATATGAAAGAACATAATCTGTACGAACCTTAATATTAAGAAAGATAATTAACCACTTATAAGTTTATCAACTCCAAGATAGGTAATCTATCTTGATCCTTTCTAAAATATAAAAGATCACGAGAAATGAATATTACATAAATAATAAGTGAATATATTAATGAATATAACAGTGAGGCAAATATATTAGATTATATGCCTACTCATAATTTTCTTCCTAAAAATAATAATAAAATCGGGGATTATATATAGAATATATATATATTTTAATAGGTGTTATAGTTATTTGATATATATAGTAATATTTTGTAGTAATATATATATATAAAGATAAGTAGTTAGTATATATTAAATAAATGAGTAAAAATACTTAGTAATGGTTGCAAATGTTGGTATATAAGATATTTCACCTATAGGCTATATATTATTAAAATATATTAACATATATATATATAATACTATAATATATATATATCACTATTACTATTAATATTTATTATAATTATTAAACATATATATTATATTAAGCAAATATATATAGTAAACTTGATATTTAACTATATGTCAATAAAGCAGATAAATACAATAGTAAATAATACTGTATATTAATATCAAATAGATGACTAAACATGAATTTAAGTTTGAATTTATTAAGTAAAATTAGAATATACTATATATACTGTAATTATAGATTATAAATATAATAGCTTATATATTATACACTATATATATAGGTACTATATATCATTAATAATATCTCGCTCGCTACCATCACCTTATATATTATAATAGGAACCCCGTTCCAGAACTACCTGGCGTGATTATCCCAAACTTAACGAAAGTGACTCCTTATCTTTTCCTATCGTATTTATAATTTTGCCTCTTCTCAAGCTCTTTCCTTTTTGGATTATATTTTAGTATATAAGTTTTACACTCCAAGGTAATGTTAAATGTTGCACAAGTTAAAGAAAATTTTTCAGTTATTAATGATATTATGATTTTTAGTTCAGTATTTATACCTTGAAGATATTATCTTATAGAAACAATCTAAACGACTGTCAGGAGCATACCCCTGTCATTGGTCGAGGTGGCACATACAATGTTGTTACTAAGTCCTCTGCGTAGCGTTTCTCCTTCTGAGAGAGAGAGTATTATGGTAAATCACTACTTATCAATATACTTTTTGAGACCTATCCTACGAAGGTATGCGTGTACACTAATTGTTGTTTACTGAAATTCTTATAAGGAATTTCCATATACTAATTATACATAACCTCAGCTAACATATAACTATAATATTAAACCTAACACGAAAAATTTTCAAGTATAAAACCCACGATGTTTAATTATTAGACAACTTATTCAAAATAAATGACTTCAATTGGTAACAAAGAACGTCACAAATTTGTTTATATACTGCTCACCCAATATATACTTTCTCATCCTATTTAGATTATGTTTAAAACCGTATCTAAACTGAGAAGTGTATAGTTTAACGTCCTTCTATACTAATTATCGGTCCCTCTCCACAATCCTATTATAAGAGTACTATTATTGCTCCCAACTGAGATAGTATTATCATTATTTATAGTATAACTGTTTCTACTCTAATATACTTCTACATCTTAAATACTCGCTATCACAATTGTTATCATTCAAGTTATTAAGTCTATATTTATCTTATTATTCAAGGTATATCTATTTCTAACTTATTACCTACTGTACTATATGTGACTAAAGTTATAATGATCTATAATTACTATACAACTATGTAGTCTATAGCAATTGTAGTATATATATTTAACTTATCATAATCAAGAGGAATGTGTATTTGTCACAGATCTTAAATTTATTAACTACGCATCTGAACCACGCCAGATATTGATATCTATAGTATTTATCATGTATAGTATATAAACATATTTTATTCATCAAATTTTAATCATATAATATATAACTTCAATAGTATTCACTTTAATATTTTACATCCATACTTAATTAATATTAATACAGAAAATATAACTATTTGATATCGCTGTGTCCATCCTATCAAGTATTAACTTACTTTCAAGCTTTTAGAATAAGACTCTAAATATATAGCTCTTACCAGATAATTCAATTTACGGTTTTATCCCCTTGTGAAAATAGAATCTATGGGAGGCAATGAATTTCCAGTTGTAAATTACATTTAAGCTTAAGTCCACTCTAAAGTTTACTATAACTCAATCCCTCTACCAATTACTTAACAACACTCTCTAAGTAATACCTATGCTTTAAATTTAATATTATTATTCTCTCTTTTCAACGAGATACTTACTAATGATCATAAAACTCTTTATCCAAAAACTTCGTGAGATTTAATTATCCTTCTTTAATTTCTTCCTTCCTCCTCCTTTTCGAATCTCGTTGCTTTTGCTTGCGTTCTTTGAAAGATTACTAATATAGATATAAATATTGCCCTCTAATAAGTACACATTGTAAAGCAGTTATCAATCAATAGATACCCAAAGGGAAATGTTTTTATTTTACCAATTAGATTAAAAGAGATATATAGTATAATAATTCAATTAATAAATAATTAATAAATTAATAAAATAATACTATATAATAAAATATATAATAATAACACATAATAATAATCACATAAATAAAAATAATATAAAATCATAATGATAATAATATATAATAACTATATTAATAATAATAATTATATAATAATAATATATAAAAACAAAAGATTATAGCAATAATCATATAAGTAGCAATTATGAACGTCATCAGATATAGAATAAAATAAGCAAACATATATTCTTGATATGTACTTTCTCAATGCAGTGGATAAAATTCACTAATAACCCACTTCACAATAATGCGACTAATATTATATCAAGTCAGGTATAATCTTGAACTACATGAAGTGTCGCCACTTGCATAAGGCGAACTCCCACACCATCATAAGTCATCTTGCGTGCAGGCTGAACCTTGCAATATCTGAAATAGGAGATATAACTTATACATCTAATAAATAAATAAATATTTAATTAAATGAATTATATAAGTGTAATAATTAACATCTACTCCGTCTAGAGTAAATAGAATAAGAATAATTAATCATTGGAAATTAAAATAATTAATTTAACATATATAATAATAATGAAATAATAATAATATATAAAGATATAATCTAACTCTATCTTATTTTAGCTAATCATCACCCAATTGCTACCTAACCATAAGCCAGTATTAAATATAAAAATATTAAAGTTGAGGCTTATACAAATGCACTATAATGGTATTATTATATTCTTCAAGGAGACCAATGGGGAGAAAAACTTTTAGTATGCCTTCGAAATAAGTTATCTGACACAAAGAGAATAAATATAACCTTCTGTTCTAATGACTGAACACCAAAGAACTTATTATCCTTCTTCTACATGTTATAAGTGATATTCACTATGAGATTACAGACCCTGTGTTTTTGTAGATAATATGTAATGTTTATATAATTATTTCATAAGTACAATATGTATATTTTGTTAAGTGTAACTTGCGGTAGCAATGTTATGATATTATATATAATATAATATATATACCTTATATCTAATATTATATTTGCCTTATGTATATATAATATGTATATATATATATAAGTATTATATATAATAATAAATATATTATATATTAAATAAATTAATTATATATTATATATAATATATATTAATATTAATAAATATATAAAAGATATATATAATTAAGGTATATTAATATAAGGAAATAGATATATTAATACTATTAATACATTATGTATGTTAGAATTGTATTAATTATATATTATAATATATATTTTATAATATTAAATTAGTATTATTATAAATTATATATAATATATAGTATAATCTATATATGTATAATTATATAGTAGTAATATAAATATATATTGATATTTATATATATATATGTACTATATATATATTAAATTTATTTTATATTATATTATATATATAATAATATTAATAAAATATTATTAATAATAAGATATAATATACATAATAATATTATGAGAAGTAATATATATAATAATATATTAACTAATTAATATATATATATATAATTAAAGTAGCTAATTGATATTATATATATATATATTAATACTATATAATATATATATAATAATATTAACCTTATCATATAAATATATATAATATACTATAATAAATATAATATATATATAGATATTACTATATATCTAACTATTAAATTATATATGATAATAATAATATAATAACTAACTTTAATATATATTAATTATAATTGAAGAATTAATAATATAATAAATATCTTTATACATATATATATATATAAATAAAATAGTATAATTATAATTTATATAATTATATGTGAATATTAATTTATTATATATAAATAATATATATAATTAAATATAATATTAATTATAATTAGATATATATATAATACTCTAATAATATATTAATATTAAACATAATAATATTATATAATATATATAATAATAATATATAATAGTATATATATATATATGTAATTAATCATATAATATAAAATAATAAGAGAAAGAGAGATATAGATAGAGATTAAGAGATATAAGATAATGAGATTAAAGATGAATTATTAAACGTATGAAGGTAAAGTTAATTCACATTAAATATAGTATAATATAATTTAGCCACCTAATACTTCTAATATTCTAAAACATGCGGCGTAAGGAGCGTGAGAAAGTTCAAATTTAGGGGGTGACAATATGGGTGTGAGTGGCTTTACATGGTTATAACCTGCTCATAAACAAATAAACTATTTGCGATCGGAAACATCAAATCATTAAACTCTTTTTGGTCATTCGGACATCAAAACACATTTGCATATATAATATAATAAATATATGGATATCACTATACATATAGTGCAAGAAATAATCCTCTGAAGAGATCCTGTATATTATTTATATTAGATATTTAATATAGGGTATAAGTAGTACTGGAATATATTAGCAAATAGGCGAGACTTTGTTGATGCACGGACCCAACATAATATTGCTTATATCGACATACTGACAAGCTGTCTAGTCGTGGAGTCATTGACTCTCTGTCAGAGCGCATGCCTATTAGCCTTGTTTATAAACAACACACATGCAATAGTCTTGACCTTCCATTACTCAATGTTCTGGATAACGAAAACAAGTCTTTAAAAACTTACAAGAAAAATGCCACTTACCGTTGTGTGACTTCATAATATACAACGTGGAAAAAGTATATTACGTTAATTGAACTTCCTTCCACTTTTTTACCTTATCGCGATTGCACTTAAATCTTTCCCACCTTGTTTTTCTACTACACGACATATCTTCAAGTCTTTTTAATGAAATTCGGTCTTGTGGCTCTAAACGCTATATAAGTTAGTTTATTTTTTAAAGTGTACAGATCCAAGAATTTATGGCGGGTGCAAATAGATTGTGCCCTTCCCCCCCTTCCTTGGCAAGTTCCCTCTGACCTACAACTCCTATATTTGTTTCATTATTTTATGTATATTTTACTATCATGTAATAAATTACTTATCTAAATGTTTTAAATATATTAATTAATATTATAATATATATAATATATTATAATTTAGATGTAATAATTTAATATAGATATGAGTTATAAAAATATACTATATTAATAATATATAAATTATTATATATATATATATATAATAATATAAATTTAATATATTTATATATGTATATATATATAATATATATATATATTTTAATATATATTCATAATATATAAATATCTTATTTTTCAAATATTGTTTTATGATATAATTTAGTAATAATAATAAAATTTCAAATTAAAAATAAAAAAGAAATAATATTATCATAAAATATTAATAAAATTGTAGCAAAGGTGAAGCTCTGAGAGTCTTCTTACAGATGCACAAGTACGAATACATTACAAAATAAACTACTTCTCAATGTTATTATCATTTTTCCTCATAGTGTGGTCAAAGGGTCTGAAATCAACCACACCTTCTGTTCTCATGCTGTCTCTGTTTTCTATACTTGGATGGTATGATATTGTTAAATAAATACGAAACTGACTCAAAAATCCCAGAAAAATTACCCTTTTCTCGTGAGACATATGATGGTGTTTCAGAAGAAATTTTCTAATAATTTGATATTAACCCTCACTCGATCCATTCCAAGAGGATTTCCTAGCCACTAACTCCCAAGGTTCTAGTAGTTGACGATGCCGGAAAGTTGAGCCTACCCATACCATATATTAGCCCTCAGGTTATATTTATATAGAGGCATAGCAAATATAATGTGTAGAAGATAAATACGATAGCAATTTTACGTTTTTACTACCCATGTGAAATTTACATAATTGAGAAAGAAAAGACAGTATTAGATTATATATACGTTACTAATATTAACTCTATATCAATTATAATCTAATAGAAGTGTATATAATATAATATAATTGTAGTTAAAACAGAATTATAATAGTTTATATAACATAGCATTTAACTTATTCATAATAATAATAAATCATCTATCACATATAACACAATTATCTTAATATATATAATATATTAGTTCGA
>JABUQX010120416.1:20000-36194 GCA_015478945.1 Trachelipus rathkii | reverse complement strand
TTTTCAAAAAATTGGACAAATAAATGTTCTATTAAGTGTAGGTACGCTAAAACAGAAAGAAATAGCCAAAAAATTGAATGTATCAACTCAATCAGTTAGCAATATTAAAAAGAAAATGGAAAACAGTCAAAATTTGAACTCGAGTAGGGTTGGAAAATGTGGTCGGAAACGTAAAACAACTCCTAGAATGGATAGAAAGATAATAAAAGAGGCTCTTCTTAACAGAAGATTAACTTGCAAACAGATTTCTTTTCAACTGGCTGCGGAGGGTGTTATTCTTGCCCGAAGAACAGTGAACAAGAGGCTTTTGGAAGTTGGATTGAAAGCGTATCGCCCGAGAAAGAAGCCTCGACTTACAGAGATGATGATGAAGACACGTTATGCCTGGGCTAAGAACCATGTTGAGTGGACTTCCGAGCAATGGGAAAAGGTAAGAATGACACATCTATAGTTAACTTGTATTGGACAAAAGATCATTAATTATTATTAGAAGTTGTGGTGCATAAAAATAATTTATTAGTGGATATAGGAATATTTTCTGTTACAGTATCTGTGACAGTATTTTTTTTTAACTGTACTGTATATTATTTATATTCATGTAGGTAGTTAGTTCTCTTGACTGTATGAACTGTATATTTTCTTTTTTCATGTAGGTAGTCTTCTCTGACGAATCAACCATCGCAGTACTTGATGACCGTGTTCAGACTGTTCGAAGACGAGCTGGTGAAGAATTTTTAGCTCAATGTCTGAAGAAAACAATAAAATTTCCAACAAAAATCATGGTGTGGGGAGCTATTTCTGTGCATGGAACAAGCCGTTTACACATTGTTGATGGAACCATGGACCAATTTAAGTACATAGAGGTACTTAAAGGTCGTTTGTTACCTCAAATAAGGGAATGGTATGGTGAAAGTCCTTGGATATTTCAACAAGACTCTGCTCCATGCCATACTGCAAAATCGGTGAAGAAATGGTGCACAGAAAATGGCGTTCAGGTGCTCCCATGGGCTGGAAATTCTCCAGACATGAATCCTATAGAGAGTTTATGGTGCATACTCAAGGATGAAATACATAAACAGCCCATTACGACCAAACAACAACTTATAGAACGTCTTATTGAAGTTTGGTTTCGATCTCCGCGAATTCAAGAAATGTGCAGAACTTTGATCACTGGCATGCCAAGACGTGTTAAAGCGCACTTATTCATGCAAAAAGCAGGATTAACTGTTTATTAAACAATATAATTATATACAACACCATGAGTAGTAATCCAACAATGAGCGGACGACCATCCTGATGATCCTTTGTTGAATTTGAAATTTTTTGAGGGAATCCATTGACCTTTGTTGAAAGAGGAGTGAGCATACATATACATAAGCTATCCTTTATTTAAAATTAAAATTAAATTAATATTATTAATTTTATTAAAAAATAGCAAATATTTAAAATGTATAGTTAACAAAAAATTGTAGTAATTTCCTATTTTAAAAATTGCTACAATTTTTGTATAATTAATTAATTTAAAATTAGTGCATGATCGTTGGTAATCCTCTTGTAAAAAAACCTTATTTGTGAGTGTAATGCTCCTAATAGAAAAAATACAATATATTAAATGTGTTTATTTTAAAATTATATGGAGCTAGGAAATATATTTTACAGGTCCCACTGGCTTAGCTATAAAATAATATAATATATTGGTGATATTCAATTATATTTTCAATATAGAAAGGACATATAAACTCTTTTTCTTCCCTCACTCTCTCTCATCTTCTCTATTCATTCAATGATCCGAGTCGGTTCATTGACCTGGTAATTAATCTTATTTGTTTAAGCGAGAAATGAATGGTAACTAATGACAAAGAGAACTATTTCTAAAATATTGGCAGTTTCGCGGCGAATAATTTATTTAAAATGGAAGCGCATCGACTCTGACCGATCTTTTCTCCATTGCTGTTCCCTTTTCAAAGCGGTTCATAGTTCAGTGAACTTGAATCGAATTGTTTTATTTATTCTAATCTCAGGGTTAAGAACCAATTTACTAAAAAAACATTAATATCACATACACATCAACATTTCCAATATAATTTCATTATTATTATTATTATTATTATTATTATTATTATTATTATTATTATTATTTCACATTATTATTATTATTATTATTATTATTATTATTATTACATTATTATTATTATTATTGGAATTCTTAAAATCAAATAGAGAAGCACTAGCTATTATCATTTTGAATTAAATTAAAGTTTATTGTTAATAATAAATTAACTCATTTTTGACGACTTTTATATATATATATATATATATATATATATATATATATATCTATGTGCGCGTTGTAATGTATATATATATATATATATATATATATATATATATATATATATATAGAGAGAGATATATATATATATATATATATAGTATGGCTAAAGCGAATAAGGGACCCCTGTATCTAAAACTGTGATAAGAATCAGGGAAGTGAAAGCAATTTTTTTAATAATTATTAATTTTAATAAATAACTTCAAAAAATAAGACAGCATCGTACGTGTCAAACGAAAGCATGACTCCAAATCTAAAAAAATGTTTTTTATTTTTTCAACATTTTTAACATAAACTTTAAAAATCATGATATTCATTTTTTTTATTAATAACTTAAAATACTGTTTTTATATTTTAAAAATTATTTCACCAGCACTCACGGAGTTGGTACGGGAGTGGAGTCCCCGTAGATTACTCCTTAAAGAAAAGCAGCAGTAAATTTAAAAATAATATTTTTTTTCATTCCATCTTATACAAAAGCGACTTCACGGGCTGCCGAACCTAATATTGGGGGATCATGTCTCAGAAATTTTTGGGGGGTGACAATTGTCGTACATCAAAACATTTATTATTTTTTATTTTATTTTTAACGCACTTTTTATTTTATTTCTTCTTTCATTTTCCTTGCATTAAAATGTTTGCTGAATTCAAAATGTATTCAGTTTTTGCGTAGCCATCATAGTTTTGTAGATACAGTGGGCCCCTAATCTAAACGCTGATATATATATATATAGTATATATATATATATATATATATATATATATATATATATATATATATATATATATATATATATATATATATATATATATATATATATATATATATATATATATATATATATGTAAAACTTCTTATAAAGGGGATATCATGTAACTAGGAGAACGAAGCAATACCTACAGGAAAACAATATATTTGGATCAGAGGAAAATTGTCTTAACTTCTGTATTCTGTCTAAAAATCTTTGAAACTCTTCTCTAACTCTCATTTCCTCAGATCATATAGAATCACATTCCCTTTCTTTAGATCTTCTAGTATGGCTTTCGACGTTTGAGATCAACTGGTGACATCTTTCCTGTCTCACTGATCTTGATCTATGTTCTTCTGCTCTTAGGGACCATGGTGTTAATCATGTGTTTCTCCGATGTATAAGGAGTTACAATGAAGGCAAGGTATTTTATAAACACATTGGGGTATGTTAGTTGGTCGATTTATTTTGGGTCTAAGAATAGCTTTAAGGGGTAAATTTCCTGAAGAGGTGAGTTTAATATTATTGGGTAAGATGTATTTTAATTGTTTAAGAGGAATGTTAGGTATGGGTAAGAAAGAGTTGTTATTAGAGGGGTTATAATTGTGAGGTTGATAAAAGGATTTTTTTTTGCTTGTTTAAGGGTGCGTTGTATAATGAAATGAGGGTAAGAAAGTTTGTTAAAAATAGAGAAAAGGTAATTAATTTCAGTTTGTAGAAAAGAGGGAGAGCATATTCTTAGAGCTCTGAGAAATAGGGAAGAAAGTGTTTCCTAATTTTTGTGTTGGTTGAACAACAACAAAACCAATGTATCTGCCCTCACATTACATCGTGCCACACATAACCATACTATTGACATTAACAACATGACCCCTCTCATACATTCAAAAGATTTACACAGAAGAAAATTACTCGAATCCTACTACATCCTTAACACCAATAATTATAATAGACAAAAAGGTGAAATCAATATCAATCCCACTCTAAATAACATTTTGAACTCCAATAATTTCTATAAAAATCTTAAATCTAAAATCTAAATTACTTTTTAGATTTAATTTAATTTCCATTTACAACAACCAGCACCTGGATGAGTAGTTTCAGAAAAGAAACGAAAATTTGTGCTTATGTAAATTATTAAATAGTGACTTTCCTTCTAAATTATTAAAGATTTTCTATAAAGAGCTTTCTATTATATATCTAAAACTTTAGCGATCTTTTCTAAATACATATATATATATATATATATATATATATATATATATATATATATATATATATATATATATATATATATATATATATAGATAGTATAAAATATATATATATATATATATATATGTATATATATCCACACACACACACACACACACACATCACCACACATGATCTGACCCAAAGATCAATATCTATATATAATCAGTGGCGGTTCCTGCCTCAAGTTGCATAAGCCCAGCAATCCATCCGACTTTTTCCATCAACGATATTCTTGTTTTTAATTATTACCAGAATTCTCACAATTACTCCTCATATATATATATATATATATATATATATATATATATATATATATATATATATATATATATATACCATGTATAAGATATTTATATAATTATATATATATATATATATATATATATATAATATATATATATATATATATATATATATATATATATATATATATATATATGAGGAGAGTATATAGTATATATAAGGCTTCGATTTTCCTCCGCGTTGCAATTATAAATGCAACTTTCCTTAACTGAAATATTTTATACTGAACGAAATATTTTGAAATTGTTTTAAAAATGATTTAACATTGACTAAATAGGGAAAACCACAAATAAAACTTCGTTGCAGGGCCTGTCTCAACTCGTTTTGAAAAATAAACGATATAAAAAAAAAATTTGTTCGCTTCTAAATTTTTTATTTATATTTTTGTTGTGAAGCTAATTTTGATATATATATATATATATATATATATATATATATATATATATATATATATATATATATATATATATATATATATATATATATATATATATATATATATATATTTATTATTATTATTATTATTATTATTATTATTATTCATTATTTGCATATATTATTATTATTATTATTATTATATATATATATATATATACATATATTATTACATATTATATATTTCTCATAGACTGTGACGTACCTCACTGTAACATTTCGTCAATGTCTTTATCCCCTGAACAAAACCAGCAACCATATCTCCTTACACACTCCTATTTATTATGCACCTTTCTTCGCCTCTGCTGCTAAACTCACATTCCTCTCCTCCAGGCATTCCTTTACTGACTCAATCCACTTTTTCTTCAGTTCTCAGCCGGTCGATTCCCAACAACACACCTCACCACTATACACCTGTTTAACCAACCGGACTATCATCCATCCTATCCACATGACCAAACCATCTAAATGTACTCTCTTGTTTATTCTCTCTTTATTTATCATTTCACACCAATAATAACCCCCCCTAATACGTCTTTCATTCCTCATTTTATCACTCCGTCCCACACCCAACACACCCTAAGATTGTCCATCCGAATACATTGTACTTTAGATCTATAATTCTTATTCCATGACCATAGTTTCACTACTGTACATTAACACAGGTAACAACATACCTTCATGCAAGACCCTAGCGCACTCAACAATTAGTCCTTTACATCTACCAAGGATTTAACAGCACGAGCTACCTTCCTACCATTCACAACCTTCCTACTAAACTCTCCATCATCCGCCCCTCATCCAACATATAGTCCAAATATTTAAACTCAGATGACTTGTTCCAGTTAAGGTTTCTCACCATCCAACATAACCTCGCAACGAGGACTGTCTTCACCACAACCATAACCTTGCTCTTATTTATGTTTACTACTTTCAAACCACTCTTTTACACACCCTGCCAACCTCTATCAATCATCTCTCAACCTTATTTGTCAGATAAAGATAGATTTACATTCTCTATGACATTTAATTGTTGCCACGTTATTTCTTTCTTGAGAAAATGCAAATGAAACCTGTAAAGTGTACACTTCCATTGACATATAAAGAAATTTAAAACAGAACTATCTATAATTTATAGCCTAGAAGAATTTCGCTCTATGTCTGGAGCCATAGTTTTATTCGATTTCATTACAGAAAATCACTTGAAAGCACTTTTTAGTAAAAGTGTGAAACTATTGAATGTTTTAATAACCATTCCGATGACAACGGCCCAAAGCAGAGCGTTGTTTTCCTTATTTAAAAAGGGATTAAAACCTTTCTTAGAAACACTATGAGGCAAGAAAGACTTTCCGCTTTAGCAATGCTTTTCGACGGGAGTAGACTTTATTATGGGCATACAAGATTTTAATAATAAAGTGGATGATAAATTTGCTCAATCAAAGGATAGAAGATCGGACTTTCTTTTAAATAAAATTGTAGTTACATAACTTTTTAAAATTATTGTAAATTTTTTTTTAATTTTCTAGATTAATGCTTTACGGTCATCAATGCTCTCTTTTTTGAAACACACGCACTCACGCGCGCACACACACACACACACACAATAATAATAATAATAATATCATTGATTATCATCATTAATAATAACACATATATATATATATATATATATATATATATATATATATATATATATATATATATGAAAGATATATATATATATATATATATATATATAAATTGTGTGTGTGTGTGTGAGTAAAATACAAAATGCAACTACCAATATTTTTTTTAGGACGAGCCTCGCCTGATATATATGCTATATATATATATATATTTAGCAGCTTTATCAGCCGCCAAATGCTATCGACATACCGAGAGTTCCAGCTGGAGAATACTGTCTGAAGAAGCTAGCTGAAAAAAAAAAGCACACAGCTAGTTGACTTCAAGCCAAAATGAAATGAAAACACATTAAAACTATGAAAAAATATGTATGTTTATATTAGTAATTAGTAATTACCCTTCAGTATCTATCGATTGATGTATCTTTTTTTTATAGTTTTTCTACTAATAAACAATTAAAAACGTCGTCTGGCAAAAATATTAGAGATGTTCATTACACACATACCCATTCACACACACACACACACACACACACACACATAACCACCACACACACACACACACACACACAGGAGGAATGGAGTGGATGGAATGGTGTTTTGAACTCTTGGATTGACGTCCCAACGATTGCGCCTAGAAAATGGCTTCTGGAGTGTTCTTGGTTTTAAAAGTTTCAGACCAGAAAGAGAAGATGCTGGACCCACTTACATGGTGAAAAAATCGTGATATATATATATAGTATATATATATATATATATATAGTATATATATATATATATATATATATATATATATATATATATATAGTATATATATATATATATATATATACAGTATATATATAGTATATATATATATATATATATATATATATATATAGCAGTGAGAGAGAGTATATATATATATATATATAGACCTTAGATATTTTGGTATCTACTTTTCACTTTTTCTACGAATTAAACATATTCGAACGAGTTTTTTTAATTAGAATAAATGTAAAAATTTTGAAGTTAAAATCATCATCATCATCCTAATCATCATCATCATCATTACAATTATCATCATCATGAGAAGCAAGGTGCAGAAAATATATATTATTATTATTATTACATACATACATATACATACATACATATTATTATTATTACATACATTTTATATATACATATTTATATATATTATATATACATATATTATTATATATATATATATATATATATATATTATTATTATATTCTATATATATTATTATATTACATATATATATCATACATATACATATTTTATATTTATATTTATATTTACATACAAATATATATAAATATATATATAGCTCAGATATATGGCTTATATATATTTCATTAACAGAAGAGATACGATGGCATATAAGATATATATAAATATATATATACATATAGCAGAGTTATATATATATATGCATACATACAGGGTGTTTTAATGAACAGGGGACAAATTTGAGTGACATCTTGCAACTAATACAAGTGTTTTGTCTTTAAATAAAGTTGTCTGAAAGTCTCATTTTAGTAGGTAAAATGAGTTAGGAAGGTGCAAGATGAATGATGTGAATATTATTGGTGTTTATGTTCTGTAGATGTGTTTATTATTATTATTATTATTATTATTATTATTATTATTATTATCATTATTATTATTATTATTATTATTATTATTATTATTATTATTATTATTATTATTATTATTATTATTATTATTATTATTATTATTTTTATTATTATTATTATTTTATCATTACTACTATTTGATATACGAACATTATTATTATTATTATTATTATTATTATTATTATTATGATTTTTATTATTATTATTATTATTATTATTATTATTATTATTATTATTATTTCATATATTTATTTATTATCATTTTTATTTACTATCTATTAATTTTATCATTATTATTTTTATTATTATTGGAATTGTTATTATTCTTATTTTGCTTTTTTATCACATTCTTGTTCCTATTAGTATTATTGTATTACTATTATCATAGTAATATTACTTATCAAATAATTATTGTTATTAAGGCATTAATATTGTTATTAGTAATATTAGGAGTATTATTATGATTCGCATTATTATTTGTATTATTACTGTTATTGCTTGTATCCGTTTCCCGAGTAAATATTGCTCGAATACTATCAACAATTTTCCTAGTATTATTCATCCTATCTCTATAATAAGGTGGTACCTATCAAGCAACCTATAACAGTTAGAGACAGCAATACCCTGTTCTATAGTTTACTTACGTTGCAGAGTTTCCGCAGCCAACTCGTCACATCTACGGAACATAAACACCAATATTCACATCATACCCCTTGCACCTTTCTAACTCATTTACCTACTAAATAAAGAACTTTACTGGTAACTTTATAACAAAACGCTTGTAATGGTACAAAGATAATATCCTCCAAATTTGTCCCCCTATTTCGTAAACACCCTGTATATATATATATATATATATATATATATATATATATATATATATATATAGTATATATATATATATATATATATATATATATATATATATATATATATATATATATATATATATATATATATATATATATATATATATATGTGTGTGTGTGTATGTGTATGTGTATGTGTATGTGTATGTGTGTGTGTATGTGTATATGGAAATGGCAGGTATGCGTTTACGTATGTGTATGTTAGCGTGTGTATTTGTATGTGTAACATTTCTTTTAACTGCTTTGATATTTTTTAATGCTTATAATATATTTTATTTTATTAATAGGTATTGCAGAAATCAAGAAGTTTTTGAGTAAAAATTCTGATATATTGGGAGGAAAATCTCAGAAAGAAAAAATCGCTTTAATCAGCACTAAGATTAGAAATGAGACAATAAAGATTCTAAAAGTGAGTGTATGCTTTTTTTCATTTTCTTCTGTTTTTTCTACAGATAAGCACCACCGTTAACGGGTAGAATCCTAATCAAAGAGGGGGTGTGCTCAAATAACCCCAAGCAAGACGAAGTCAAATCCAAGGAGTGAATAACTCACATTCTCTAACCCAGCCAGTTGCGAACCTGTGTGGAAGGTGAATATAATCCAAAAAGGTGCTCATAAAAACTTAAGAACAGTCGAGTCAATAGGCCAATTTGAAATTCAATTGTTTTTTCGGTCTAATTCTCCATGATGGCATATCTCATTGACAAAAAAAAATGAGTCATTCCTTATTTGATTTTGTTAATTTTCCATTTTGATTTTAATTTCCTCAATTATAAAAATTTAATTTTGAATTTAGGTCAGAGTAGAAGAAGTAGTTGTTGTTGGTATATTAGAAGTAGTAGTTTTATTAACAAATTAAATATATAAATTTCTACTTTGTTTTTGTGAAATTATTTTATCAAAATTTCATTTTATTACCGGATCGATGTTTCTAAAGGAGCCTTAGGTCTTCTCTCAAACAAATATGACCATTTTCAGAGATTGCCTGTCAAGCATTTAAGATATTTTGTATGGCTTTAAATCTTGCTCTTCCGTTCTCACTTGAAGACTGAACAACTTAATTATATCCACAGTCGTGCATATTTACTGCCTTACCACATTTTAAGGGAACCGATCGAAGCTGCTGTACATCTTTTAAATTCAGCTCACTATTATCATGGGAGAAACTTATTTGAAAACAAGAAATAGAGCTAATAAGTTGTTATGGATAATAATTTGCAATGTAGTTTATAAGAGCAAGGAGGTAATAAGTAAGCTGTATAAAAGCTATGTTAGGCCAGTATTACATTATTGTGCACAAATTTGGACACATTTGGGAAAAGACACATATATATCCGGAGAAAATGCAAGGTAGAGGAACAAGGATGACTACTCACTTTGAGAGTAAGAACAATTAGGACGGGATAAGGGAGTTAGGGATATTTTTTTGTCGAAGTGCGATTTTTTAGAAGGTAGACAATAAAAGTTTTAAAGATATTCACATCTTTCGATAATACTGAGATTAATTAATTTTTTATAGTACACCCCGGAAGGAAGGAGGGGGAGGCAGGCAATATAAAAAAGTTAAGAAGGGGCTATGTTATCTTGATGCAAGAAAAAAATTATTCAGCAATAGAGTTGTTAAGCTTTTGAATGGTTTACCGCAGGTAACTTTTACTTATGATTCACTTTCAACATTAAACAAGGTTCGTTAAACTTCATGATTGGTATATGGATGGTCTGAATGTCATAGAGTGTATCATGACTAAACCAAATTTAGAGGTTTCAAGGTAATTAATATAAATATTCAGTATATTTATTCGGAAAAAAAATAATTCAACGACCAGCAGCAAAAAATGTAGTATAAACAGTTCTGTTTATATCTAGAGTTTGAAGTTATTATGTATATATATATATATATATATATATATATATATATATTATTACACATATACATATTATTATTATTATTACACATTATTATTATTACAGTTACATACACACATATTATTACATGATATTATTATTACATATACATGATATTATTACATATATTATTATTGAGTTGAGCTGAGTGATATGACATATGAGCAGAGAGGCAAGGTCTGAGAAAGAGGAGGAGGAGAGAGATGGAGAGAGACAGAGTATATGAGAGACATGAGAGAGGAGTGAGGAGGAGGAGACATGGTGAGGATAAGGAGAGTGAGGAGAGGAGGGTGAGAGGACAGGAGGCAGGAGAGAGAGAGCAGGGGACAGTGGAAAGCCGAAATGGAATGGATAATGAGTAGTTTTCATCAACAAAGTAAGTGCTTATTCTCCTGGTTCTTTCTGATAAATCTTTTCTGTCCCTCTTGCTTTAAACATCTCTAACAACTTCTGTAATTCGGTCTTCCCTCCTCTCTCTTGTTCGATCTGATGGTTCTGTTGCTAATTCTCCAATAAAAAGGTCAATCACTTCTGGCCTCCTCTATTTTCCTCTCCTAACTCAACCCTATACGATTCTGGCATTCCTCCCTCCCTCCTCCTTCCTCCTTCTTCTCCTATGCCTTTGCTGTGATTACATTTGATCGGGTGCATGGGTTCCTGAAATCTTAAGTGAACGTTAGGAAGGCAGGTGGCCCGGATGGCATCCTCCCCGAGTTTTAAGGGAGTGTGCTTCCGTACTGACCCTTGCCCTCCGTTCAACTATATCCTCTATATCTCATCCTAATTATCCTTCCTCTGTTGAGGCTCGTAATATGTCCAACCTGTTCCGGTGCTGTAGCCGTTCTTGTTCCTTCTAACTATCGCCCTATAGCTCTCACTTGTATTCTATCTAAGATCTTTGAAACCCTCTTCTCAACTCTCTACTTCTTAGATCATCTGAATCTCATTCACTTCTACCTGATCGCCAGTACGGCTTTCGGCGCTCGAGGTTCACTGGCGATATACTTTATCTTACTGATTTATTTTTTCCGCCCTCAGGAACTACGGGAGACTTGTATGGTGGCGCTTTGACATATACAAAGCATTTGACCGGTATGGCACGCGTCATTGTTCCGTTCTCCTTGGGTTTCCTTCCTCTCTTTGCTTACTTGAGTCTAGTTTTCTTTCAAACCGCTCAATATTGGCTGTTGCTGATGGGACAGGTCTCTTTCATCAATAGCCGTATCTCACCTTGCGGGTTCTGTCTTTATCTCCCCTACTTCGCCCTACTTTCATTACCATCTTCCTCGCCTGCACATCTAATCCCCTATCTTCGTGGCGTTAATGACCTCGACCCTTCATTCTTCAACCTGTTTCAATTCTGCCCTCTTTCAATTTCTGTGAATTGCCTCACCTTAATCTTTCTGACTTCTATTCCTCGCTGATCTGTGATAGAATTTCCGGCGGGTCGTTCCAACCTTGTGAAATTGAACTCTTTGAAAAAACTTCTACAATCTCCCTCTCTAAGACACCTTCTAACTTCCTATCTCTTTCGACGATGGTTCTCTTGTCTCTCCTTTTGACAATATAAACATCCTTGGTCTTAACAAAACAAAAATGTCTTTGAAACCTCACATCACAACAGCTGTGCTAGGGCGGCCCTCAAAGAAACCGGGGAGTTCTGTTTAGCCGTAAGACTTTTTTTTCCTCTTCTCAGCTGCTCCAGCTATACAATGGTCTCATCTGCCCTTTGTATGGCAATTGCCTCATATCTAGGGTTCTGTTTCCACCCGGCTTTGGATAGGTCTGGTCAAAAGGGACAAAAAAAAGGCTTTGGCAACCGTTCTGCATTCTCCCAGTTCACTTGACCCCTATCTTTGCGGCGCAATGTTGGTGCTTTTTCTCCTTTCTATAGGTACCGCAGCGGCAGGTGCGCGAGGGATCAACCGCGTACCACCACCTTTACAACGCCTCGTATCACAAGTGGTATGTGTAAGCGCATGTTTGTGTTGAGGCTGGTAACCCAGGCTGTTCGATGCGGTGCTTCCTTCTTTTCCCTGCCACTCTGTTCTGTGGAATCCTCTTCCATCATCTGTGTTTCCTGCTGAATTTAATCTCTCACTTTAAGGCTCATTTGTGCTCATCTACGTAGTTTACATTAGTTTATGAATATCTAAGATGTGAAACACTCATCTTTGAATAGGGTTCTGCCCGTGATTGGTGGTGACAACTGTAAAAGTATGAAAATCCACCCTAGAGCTTCACGGGACCGCGATGAACCCTCAATATGGCATCTCGTCAATGTAGGGGTTTCATCCATTGGCCCAGGTGGGCTACCACAACCATACCCTCACAAAACCCCCCGCTATTCACTCATATTATGAACCTTTTCTTTCTCGCCTTCCTTTTTCTGAACTTTTCACATTTCTCCTCCCAGGCATTCCTAAACTGCTTCAATCCATTTTTTTTCGGTCTCCCCAGCCAGTCGATTCCCAACACACTCACCACTATACATCCGCCTAACCAACCAACTATCATAAATCCTTCCACATGACCAAACCATCTCTCAACGTACTTTCATTTATTCTTTATTTATTTATTCACAACATACAACTCTCTAATACGTTCATTCCTCTATTTTATCAATTCTTTTCTCACACCTAAGACGCCCTAAGATTGTCCATCTGAACACATTGTACTTTAGATCTTTACATCTTATTCCAAACGATAGTCTCACAACTATACATTAACACAGGTGGTAACAACATACCCTCATAAGACCATAGCGCACTCTGACTTAGTCCTTTTACATCCACAAACGATTTAATTTCACCAGCCACCTTTATTTCATTCACAACTTTCTACAACACTCTGCACCATCCGTTCTCTTTTTTTATCCAATATATATATATACCACTATTTAAACTCAGACACTTCTTCAAGCTGCTCACCATTCAACATAATCTCACATGGAGGACTGTCTTGCTCACAACCTTAACCTTAATACTCTGTATCTACGTTTATTTTCAAACACCTCCTTTTCACACGCCCTGCCCAATATCTCTACCAATTCCTCTCAAACTCTCTTTCAGATTCACCGCACAAAACCCAATCATCCGCATTTAATAGGTAGGGCAACCCTCCACCTCTTCCATTCTCCATCACTTTAACACCTTCCCCTGCCCCCACCAAACTCTTTTTCATAACCCATCTATATACAAATTGAATTAACCAAGGAGACATTACACATCCCTGACTCACTCCGCTATCAATATATATATATATATATATATATATATATATATATTATATATATATATATATATATATAGAGGTATATACATATATATATATATATATATATATATACAAGGCCGTAATCAGGGTATTGAAGTGAATTGAACTCTTCGAAATTTTTAAGCTGTGAAAAATTTTGATGGCTGGAATTCCTTAATTTCAGTTGATATGAATAAAAATAAATAATCAGAGAAAATTAGGAGCATAAATTAATAGAAATGTATTTGAAATGAAATTTGTGGTTCATGAAGAGTTGTTTGGCTTAGTGGCTGTTGAAAGCACGAAAGGAGAATCTCAAACGGAGTCAGTACTACGAACATTAAAATAAATAGTGATTTTTTGATTGGATATCGACATGAAGGTTC
Organism: Trachelipus rathkii; assembly: GCA_015478945.1. NCBI lineage: Eukaryota > Metazoa > Arthropoda > Malacostraca > Isopoda > Trachelipodidae > Trachelipus > Trachelipus rathkii. The sequence goes on along the minus strand of JABUQX010120416.1, from coordinate 21,437 downwards.
AACAGAAATAAAGAATAGGTTTAGAGGTGTGTAAGCTTTCGAAAATATCCAGCGGTATTGAATGTTTATATCTGTTCACATTCATGTGGTGTACAACACATTAAAACTTTATTGGAACATTGAAAGGAACTATGAACTATTTTAGTTTTCGAAGGTGGAAAATATTTCAAAAGAAAAAATTGGAAAGATTTTCCAAGATACCAAATTTATAAAACTTACAAGTATGAGAGAAATGATGTGGGTAGAAAGTTATTATCTAGAGAAGTTTTTAATGCAAGAGCTGAAATATTAAAAAAGTTTGAGATTGATCATGATATTATGATTTTGAACCTTCTTCAAAAACCTCAAATCTTTTGAAATCTGTAATCGCGAGTGAATAGGTTATAAGTTCAGTTATGATATAAACTTTATTCTTCTTCACTCTTCTATTAGTGCTATATTACAGTCTTTATCATTAGTGCCAGTATTACTCGTATTGAAAATCTGATGCATCTTTTCAAGCATTGTAGAAGTTGCAATAGAACTTCTGCTTTCTGTTAGTGAAGAGTTGATAATGCCTCGTTTAAGAATCAATGTAAAGCGAAAAGTAATAAAGCAATTGCAACTCCTTTCAGTGGTGATCTTTCAAACCAGTTGGAGAATGAGTTCGTTAGCCATGCTTATCAATCTTGGCAAAATGATTTCATCATAATCTATTAAAATGTTTACGAACTTTGCAAATAAACTTGATCTATACAGTCATAATTAAATTGTTAAGAATTTAGCATCTATCTCACCCACAACGTGCACTTCAGAATGATATTTCTCTACAATGAAAAGGCTCAAAGCATAACTTTCTTAATTCTAAAGGGAATGAAAGACTAGCAGATCTGGCTTTAATGAGGGTTCATCAAAGCGGCGAAAAAAAACGGAGAAAGTTATTAACAATTTTCTGTTCGGAGAGCAAATATAATCACTTTTTATAAATATAAAATGGCATTTATTTATTTTTTCCTATTTGAGAAGTAAATTTTTTTCTTTTTCATTTTGAAATTGCTGTCAAAGATTCAAAGATAAATTATTTTATTCAGTTTTATTTTATTACAGTTCCCCTGAAAAAATTTGCCAGAAAATTAAGTTATATGGAAAATCTGGCAATAAACACCAACATTTTCCCATTTTCTTTTCGGAAATTTTATGCGAAAGATATAACATGCATAATTTTATATCTTTGAATAAAGCGAAATGAATTAAAACATTATATGCATATTATGTGCCTTTGAATGTAGTATTAAACAAGCAGAAGAAATTGCATTTTGCTTTAGTATTTTGTTACGTATATCTAAAAGAAGTGCGTCTTAATATTGCTGATTTGTCTTCTGAAATTTCAGAAGTCCTTTAAATAGATGAATTTTCTATAGATCACAAATTTCAAGAATTAGTAATATATACCTTGAT
>JABUQX010120416.1:12500-15000 GCA_015478945.1 Trachelipus rathkii | reverse complement strand
GTAAAGATATTAAACAATCTAGGAGACATAAAAACCTTGTCTTAGTCCTACTCTTGCTTTAAAATACTCCTTTTAATCCTAACACATGATCTACTGTTCCTGTAAAATGCTGTAATTGCTTTTAACAATAATCCATTTACTCCTTAACTTTCTAATACTCTCTACAGTCTTCCTCTTTCCACTCTGTTTTATGCCTTTTGCAAAGCAAAGCAGCATAAGAAAATGTCCTTCTTCTTTTCTAAGAATTATATGCACTTTACTGATATGGTTCATTCGCTACGTCATATTCTTGTTGGTTCGTTCGTAACGTCTTTTTCTTGTTTACTTTCTTCTGATTGGTGAAAGAAAGAATCTCATTACATTTGAGGATTGTTTATACACATTCGATTTTCATCAGTAGGACATTTTCGCTGCTGCTAATATGATGAACATTCTCAACGTCATCTCTACGCTTGTTTTTAATATCTTTTACGTGACTTTCTTATCCAGCGATGTGACATTTATATTATTCGTAAACCGATGGAAGACCGATGCATTTCTTGTATTCCAGCCGGAGGTGCAAATAATAGACCCTTATTCATTTCTGTTGAAGAATTCATCAAGATTATTGATATCGCCGGCACATGCTTAAAGGATAAATGTGTGTCATCTGATGTATCGACTCGTAGTGAAATATCTAGCTAGAGAGACAGTGTGAGAGGTTATAATAGAATAAATGCTGTTTTCTCGTCGTGTGACAATATTAAAAGCCTTGATGTACGCAACTATTGGAAGCCCGTCGATAGTGTCCCCTTCTGGCATACATGTATAGCTTTCACAGTCGAAACATCAGAAATATTACATCATTGATTAAATAAAAAACGAATTACATTCACATCTGACGATGTTTGGAATACTGAGGACTTACTACATATAAGCACATGGTGTAATCTACAAATTGTTTTACACTGAACATGTGGTTTCCCGTTATAATGGGGTATACAGGAGTATGCTTAATAACTACCAACATTTGATAATTTAAGTTCTTCTTCTTGCATGAGAGCATGACTGCTGTTGAACCCAAAATATGGCCAAAAAATAATTTAGTGCTGCCAGAACGCATTTATACTTACATCCTTTCAAAGTGAGTTTTGGAAATCCCTGGAGAAATATATAGGAGTTTGCTCAATTTTATGTTGAAATTCCTATGTCCCCTAATTTAGATGAATAATATATTTAAATAAACTTATGTTTTTTATGCATTTATATGTTTTTTATGTATTTATTTAATGCCTCTTTTCAATGAAAAATTATATGTTATAAAATTGAAAACTTGTTTTACTTCCCTCGTATGTTCGCTTTATTGGTTAAGTTGTTAATGATAGATTTGTGTGTTTTCGGTTCTGAGCTGCTGTGTGTTAAGTATTGTTTGGTTTATAGATTTAGCTTACAGATCATAAAAACTTTACTATGTTATGTATTTTATCCGTTAGGTATTATGATAGTATTAGGTAAGGTTATGGTAAAATTTTTGTTAAATATTACTATGTTAGGTAAAATAACATTGATATGTTAGAGATATGCTTGACAAAGTGTGAATAAGTAACGTTTTTGTATGCTATGTTAGTTACTTTACTGTTTTTAAGTATGGAACTTCGTTAATGTTAGCAGTTATTCGTCCTTAAAGTTTGCTTAAGTTTGCTGTTTGCTAATTATAATTCTTAGTTCAGGTGATGTTATGTTAGCTTTATTATTGATGTGAAAACTTTGTTAGGTTAGCATATATTCGTGATCAGTGTAAAAAGAAATTGTCCTTTTAAGTTATGTTTATTCCGAAATGATACTCAAATGTGACTTGAAACAAGTAGAAAAATAGTTCATAGTGCGTGAGTGGGGGGGGGGGGGATGGAGGGGATGGGAGGGGGGGAGGGTGATTTTGATTTAACTGATTACTACTATTTTAGGGTATTTAAAAAGTTACAGTTTTTCACCAGTATAAAACAAGAAACATAAAAATTTGTTGTTGTGTTATAAAAAAAGTATGACTTGAATCAATAGATCAATAGATTCATAGATCAATAGATCATGCGTGGGGAGGATTTGGTTTTTATTTACTGATTTACTGATTACTGCTTTAGGGTGATGTAAAAACGTAAATTTTTTACGTTATAAAATGGAAAAGCTTTAAAAAAAATTTAGTAAAAAACAAAATGCTTTAAGCAAAATAAATTAAATTAAATAAAAAATAATAACAAAATTTTTGAAAAATAAAATTAAAAAAATTTTAAATTGAAACAAAAATTAAACACAAAGAATAAATCTAAAATGAATCATAAAATAAAATTAGCAAACATATTACGGTAGTTGCGGTGATAATAAGAAAACCAGATTTTTGAAAATAGAAATGTCAGTCTGAGGCTAAAACGAATGTTTGTACTAACTCAAAAACCCGCGCCGGTATTTTGATACCATACTGGATTAAAGCGAATATTTATACTCGGCACCGCACCGACTGAAGCAC